>MU260452.1:165000-182500 GCA_020310875.1 Ceratopteris richardii
TAAAACTTTGTTCATAGCTTGATTAGCTTATGAATTAGATGTGTACAAAAGATTTCATGATCCACATGATCAGGCTGAGAGAATTCTAGGAAAGACGAGTCGTAAATTACGAGAAAACTCTCTACACATCTATCTCTTGAACTACTTGAATTCTATTGACTTCTTCTTCTTCTATTCTTCATCTCTCTTCTAAATCGCGACATACATGAGCTTATATATACATGTGACTGTAGAATCGTCACTACATCAAGTATTTTTGAAGTATTTTTCTAAAGCTACTATACATAAATATACAGAACATTTGTTTCTGATTCTTGAATTGACTTCATGCATTGAGCTTGATAGACCTCTTCACTTCTTCATTCCTAGGCTTCATGTAATCATCCATTGATGATTTTCTTGCTCCAACAACTCCCCCTCAATCATCAATTGTGATTGTCTACACCTTCTTTATACCTGCCATCTCTTTAAACCTTTGTATCTTTGGTCCATCCAAGCTTTTTGTTAGCATACCTGCCACTTGCTCTTTTGTTGGTGTATAAATTACTTCAATTTCTTTGTCAAGTACCTTTTCTCTCAAAAAATGATATTGAATCTCTATATGTTTAGTCCTGGCATGAAAAACAGGATTAGCTGCCAAATATAGTGAGCTCATGTTGTCTCCAAATTTGGAACACTCTGATCAATTCCTAGACTTTTTAATAAAGTCTTCAACCAAATTACTTCCTTTGCAGCTTCCACCATTCCTTTGTATTTAGCCTCTGTTGATGACAATGCAACTGTATGTTGCTTCTTTGAGCACCAAGAAATTAACTTATCTCCAATATAACACAAATTACCATGAGTAGATCTTCTATCATCTGAATTACCTGCCCAATCTGCATCACTAAACACTTTGAGTCTAGTATGAAAAGTAAATCCATAATACAAACCTTCATTCAGAGTTCCTTTGATGTATCTTAGCACTCTTTGTGCTGAAACCCAATGAGTTTGCTTTGGGCAATGCATAAATTGAGATAAGACACCAACTGCATATGAAAGATCTGGTCTTGTCAAGGTAGCATAGACTAAACTACCTACCAAACTCCGATATTTCTTCATGTCCTTGAACTCTTCTCCTCCATACATGCTTAACTTATGATTAACCTCCAATGGTGTGGTTGAGGATTTACAATTCTCCATGTGAAACTTCATCAGAAGATTCTTCAAATATGTTTCTTGTGTAACATACACTCCATGTTGAGTGTATATAATCTCCATCCCTAGAAAATAAGATAAGTTTCCTAAATGACTTATCTTAAACTCATTTTCCATTTGCTTCTTTAGCTCCTTGATTCCTTGAGCATCTGTACCTGTGACAATAATGTCATCAACATAAATACACACATAAATGTATCTATCTTCATTTTCCTTAACTACCAAACTACTATCTGCCTTTGAGGCTTGATATCCAAGTTCATTCAAGAACTTAACCAATCTGTAATTCCATGCTCTTCGAGCTTGTTTTAATCCATGAAACCCTCTGGTCGCTCCATGTATACTGAAAGAACTTGGAGAAGCTTGTCGAAGGTAGAAAAGTGCGTTTCGAAGCGATGAAGTTTGGTCAAGCCAACCGGCACAAGACCAGCCCTTGAGCTTTTGGAGACTCAAATAGACCTTATAGGCATGCTATAAGTGCAAAGAAACACACTATGTACCTTGGATCATCAAGGAGAATGAGTCGATACAAAACAGATAGGTTCGCGGGTTGACTAGCTCAAAAACTTACTATCTATGGAAGAGACAATGAACTTCAAATGCCCATAGCGACCAGCGTGATTACAATTAGAAAAAATCCTTTTATGGGAGTGATACACATAGGGTTGAGTGTATGGAATGCACAAAAGTATAAGGAATAAGCAAAATATGCTATAGGAATGAATGCGACATTCACCGGTGGTACTTCCTATTTTTCAGGAATACGCAGAGATTGACCCCGAAGCAGAAAAACTGAGATTTCTCCAAATCTGCTGAACCAAATGCTATGAAAATTTACAGGCATAAACTAGACACTGATTCCTTTCCAATGAGTCCTCTTGCACTCAATTTGAAGCTCTGAGGAGAGAGCAGCAGCCTCTGCAAGATTACTGTTGGCGAAGAAGATGATGCAGAAAATTGAAGGAGCAAGACAATGATGGTGACAAGTGTATGTATGTTGCTTCCATGTATTTTACAAGTGATTTCAACTCCTTATATAGCCTCTAGGAGTGTTCCATGACTTTTACAACTTGAATTTGAATTCAAATGAAGGTGGGAATGGTTGTTGGAGGGAATCAATTCACTTCCCTACAATCTAGGAAAAGTGAAGATCTTGATTGATCTACTTTTAGGTGACTTGATTTGCTTGATTGAATGCAACTTCAACCACCAAAATTTCGTGGGATTTTGGCCCTATATTTTTACCTTTACATGTGTACAACTCAAGGCTTTTACAACGGTAAATGAGCCATCAAAATATTCTCAAAAAATACAATAAATGAGCATATGAAAAAGAACTTCCAACGGATATTCTTTCGACGCGATAGCCTTTGATGTAGATCAAATCCACCTCAAGCATAGTGTAAGCTTGATGTTCCAACATATACTTCATCTGCAATATATCCATTTAGAAATGCATTCTTTACATCTAATTGAGAAAGTTTCCAACCTTTACATGTAGCAATTGCAATTATAGTCCTGATTGTAGAAATCTTGGCTACTCGACTAAAGGTTTCATCATAGTCCACTCCATGTGTCTGATCATATCCTTTGACCACAAGTCTAGCCTTGTATCTAGAAACTTTTCCATCTGCAAATCTCTTTGTTTTGTACACCCACTTACATCCAATCACCATCTGATTCTTTGGCCTTGGCACCAATTCCCATGTCTCATTCTCAAGTAGAGCATCATACTCTTCTTACATTGCTTTTTCCCAATTTTCCTTTCCTTTAGCTTCATCATATGTGGATGGATCTTCATCTGTCTTCACAATATAAACATAATCTTTGGTTGTCAAGAAAGAGGTATCATAACTATACCGGATAGGTTGTTTTCTATCTCTTGATGATCTTCTAATTTCTGCACTTCTTGAAGTTTCTCCTTCATTTTTTTCTGAATCAAACCTTGGTCTATCTTCATAATTGTCCTTCATTTCATTTCTACAAATATCTTCTTCATATACCTTCATCTTTGACTTCCCTTTTCTTTTGATTTCTTCAAGATCTGTACATACATTATCTGATCCTATAAACCATGTACTTTGCTCATCAAATGTAACATCTCTTGAAACAAGAAATTGTTTTGTAGATGGATTCCACAACCTATATCCCATTTTTTATCATCATACCCAATGAACATATATTTTTCTACTTTAGGTTCTAGCTTATGTCTTAATTGAGATGGAACATAAGCATATGCCAAACATCCAAATATTTTGCAGTGATCAAGAGTAGGTTTCTTACCCCACCATGCTTCATAAGGAGTCTTTCCCTCCAAAGTTTTGCAACGCAATCTATTCACAAGATAAGTTGCAGTATTAATTGCTCCTGCCCACATATAATTAGGACACCTTTTTTTCCTTCATCATTGATCTTGCAAATTCTACAAGAGTTCTATTTCTTCTTTCTGCAACTCCATTTTGTTGTGGGGAGTACCTGCAAGTCACTTATCTTTTGATACCTGCATTCCACATATAGTCATCAAATTCCTTAGAAAAATATTCTCCCCCTCCATCTGATCTTAATGTCTTGAGCTTTTGTCCTGTAATTCTTTCTGCATAGGCATGATAGTGTTTAAATGTCTCAAACACTTCAGATTTATCCTTGATCACATATAGAGCAATTCATCTGGTTGCATCATCAACAAATAGCACATAATACCTTGATCCATTTATGCTATAGTCCTTTGAAGGACCCCACACATCTGTATGAACCAATTCAAGCATATTTCAATACCTATATCCTTGCTTATTGTATGATTTCTTGTGAGCTTTACCTAACTAACAAGCCTCACATTTGTATATCATATGTTGACCTTCAATATTTGGTAGACCAAGCACGACACCATTCTTTGTCATTTGTGTTAGTCGGCCGTCAGATTGGCAATTGTAAAGATTGAATCTTTTCATATTCCGCACGAACGAAAGGTTGTTACAAAGATATTTTATAAAGAGAAAAAGAGACGCTTCGGTGACGATCAGTGGGATCACCAGACTGTCTGTCTGGGTGATTGATCTGTAACGTTGTTGTGGTGTGCGTTGAGTAATTTTGAGTATTCTGTTCTCGTCGTTGTCTTGTTTGTTTATCGATACTTGTTCGGTTTGTGATTTACCTAGACGACCAGAAGATCGCCAGACTGTCTCTCTGAGCGAATCGTTCTGTGTAGTTTCCATTGTGATTGTTCTGATAATGCTACGTAATGTTGTGTCTCTCTGTTTTGTTGATGTTCTGTAAGTGGTTTAATGAAGCCCATGCTCCAGTAATGATAGTTCAGTACTGTGTGGTTGAGAATTCTGAATCATCCTGCGTCTTCTGTTCTGGTGGATTATCCGCACCTGCACGGTACATATTGAGTTACTGTTATTGACTCTGTTGTGTACGGTAGTTTGTGTTGGATTAGTTCTTTAAGCTAGACAAAAGTAATCTTGTATTACGGTACTGAATATTGCCTGCACTGTACGCTGAGAGAGCATTAACTAGAGTGTGTTCGGTAAGCTTTGGAAGAGTCCGATTACAGATAGTAAGATTGTGAAGCGTAGCAATAACAACATCCATTTCCACCCCGACCGACTCCAACAGGAGTGACATACACCAAATTTGGTGGGTTTCCAGGTGATGATCCTGATGCCCACGTATGTACTTTTGAAATTAGTTATGCAGTATTAAATCATCCCCCTGATCCGACATACAAAGCTATTGTATTCCAGTCTACATTGGTTAATGAAGCAGCCAGATGGCTTACAGAATATGATTTTAATCATTTTGTGACTTATGAAGCAATAAGGGATGCATTTTTGCAGAGATTCCAGTTAAAGAAAAATCTGGCAGAAATTTTTGATTATTTACACAACAACAAATAGAAATTGCACCAGACCGTGCAGGAATATGCCACCCTATTCCGAACGCATTTGAGGCAACTACCGTCGGCCCATGCAAACCTGCCAGATGATGTCATCACTCAATGGTTTATTAATGGGTTAACTCCGCAGCTCAGATAGATTATGATCATCCGCTGTGTGAGAGCTATGACATTAGATGCGGTTATTGCAATGGCTTTGCAGCTCGAGAATAAGGTAGGAGGATTTACAAAAGAGCTGGAATGGTTAAAAACAAGTAAGAATGTTGCCGAAGATCCGACCAGACAGATGTACTGCACCACGTGCAAGAATTCAGGGCATACTAGTGCCACTTGTGCCCTTAATCAGTTGTTTTGCGCTATCTGCAATATGACCGGACATTCCATCGAAAATTGTGCATACAACGCCAAAGTGCAGGGAACAACAACAGTAAATGCGATTATACAAGAACTAGGGCAGCTTGCCAATCACTATGTACCTCCTCAAATGAGAAACAACAAGCAACAAGGCTACCGAAATTTCGAGGATAGAGAAATAATAACTACAATGCAAACCACTGGTAGACAGGTCCACCACAAGAAGGTAATGCTTTGCCACATCCTCGTCATTTCTGTGGTGAATTAGGACACATTCGAAGATTTTGTAAAGATGCGGCCGAATATGATCAAAGGAAGAAGGAGCACCAGAACCCAATGACAAATATGGTTCATATCACACCCATAGAAACACAAGCTGTAGTAGTTCAGACCAGATCCGGTAAGCCACTACAACCAGCAGCTGAGATATTTGAACCAGGCATCCGTGAACAACAAAGAATGTATGACAAAGCAAGTAAATGGACCACCCAGGAACCTACAGTGTTCCGATACCCGATTCCGGTGACCCAAGTTCCGTTGTCAAAAGAAACTGCATAAGAGTAAGAGTCAATCCCAGTAACCGATGCATCATCTTCAAAATCGGTGAAAAGTACAAATCAAGTAGATCAAGCATGGGAAATTTTATCTAAAGCATCCATTACTCTCCCTCTTGGCCAGTTACTTGCATTAGCACCAGGAGTTCGGCAACAGTTTCAGCAACAGTTCAGTCCTGAGTCTGCCTGCATTCTAGCAATGGCAATAGTACAACTAGAAACTGACTCTACGGTGGATCACTCGGTTCCTTTAATTACGGTATGGTACAAAAATCATAAAATTACTCAAGTATTAATTGATGGTGGGTCCGGTGTAAACATAGCTACTGCAACACTTTGTAAAAAGTTAGGATGGACCGAAATTGAACCTGTGCAGTTTTTTGTTAGAATGGCCGACCAATCCAGAGTCCATCCAGTAGGACTCGTACGGAATGTGCCAATCACTTTGCAAGGAACCACTTTTAAGATGACTTTCATAGTTCTAGAACTACCAGAGTCTAGTCTTGATTATAACCTTCTTTTCGGGAGTCCTTGGCTGAAACAAGCCAAGGTTATACAGGATGGTCCGCACAGGAACTCACTTTCAAAGACAATATCGGAAAATATGTTGTAAAATTAGATGCTATTCAGCCCTGTGAACTACATGCTAGACCTTATGTGGCAGAACCAGTTCACATGCTAGATGGTTTATCCGATAACGAAGAAGAAGAAGTTTTGAAGAATAACATAGATTTAATTTCCTTAGGGACTGTTGATTTACAATCTGTTGTAGATCACTGGAATCCGGCAGTTTGTACAGTGATGCCTGTGACCGAAGAAGTAGAAACAGAAAATACTGCTGCTAAGGATGAAACTGCTATACAACAGCTTTTACAATCAGTCGATGATTTAGAAAAACCTCGTCAAAAGGAAGGATTGTCTGAAGTATTTCAAGCAGATATGATCCAGTTACTTCGTGAGTTCACTGATGTTTTTGCATGGGATAACCGTGACATGAAGGGTCTGGATCCTCGCATATATCAGCATCGAGTTGTACTTAAACCGGAAGCAAAACCAATCAAACAACCCAGCTACCGGATGAATCCTAACTACGCAACACAAGTAAAGGCAGAGCTTGATAGGTTATTAAAAGTTGGATTCATTGTTCCAATAGAACATGCTGAGTGGATATCACCCATTGTTATCGTCCCTAAGAAGAATAAGCAGCTATGCATATGTGTGGATTACCGGAAACTAAATGCAGCTATGGTGCCAGATCCGTTTCCTCTTCCATTTCTTGATACAATACTGGATAGAGTGGCTGGGCACGAAATGTATTCATTTTTGGATGGATATAGTGGGTATAATCAGGTCTGAATGGCTGAGGAAGATATACCAAAAACAGCGTTCATTACCAATTGGGGTGTTTTTGCTTGTACTGTTATGTGGTTTGGGTTAAGAAATGCCCCTAGTACTTTTCAACGATGTATGCAAGAAATCTTCTCCCCCTATCTTACTTCTTTCATGCAAGTATATCTAGATGATTTCTCTTTATTTGGTAAGATGGTAGCACACCTGTATCATTTACGGTGTTGCTTTGAGAAGTGTCATGAATACAGAATCTGCCTGAACCCAAACAAGTCTGTGTTTGCGGTTTCATGTGGTAAGCTGCTTAGCCATATTGTGTCTGCACAAGGCATACAAGTCGATCCAGATAAAATTGCAGCTGTGTTAGAAGCACCTGTGCCTACTACGCTGAAAGAATTCATGCGATTCATGGGTCAAGTCAGGTGGCATGGTCGACATTTACGGTGGCTCGCTCATTTGGAAATACCTCTCAATAGATTAATAACCAGTATTCCTCGACAGTTTGTTTGGACTCAAGAATGTCAAACAGCATTTGATCGTCTCAAAAGCTTATTAACGCAGGTTCCAATTCTACAACCTCCTGATTGGGAACGTCCATTTCATGTTTTTGTTGACGCATCAGATATCGCCATTGGGAGTGTCTTAAAGCAACAAACTGATAAGTGGTTTCGGCCTGTTTATTATGCGAGTAGAAGACTTGCTCCTGCAGAAAAGAATTATTCAGTAACTGAAAGAGAATGCCTTGGTTTAGTGTATTCTGTAAAGAAATTCAGGCACTATTTACTTGGCCGCAAATTTACTTTTCATGTAGATCATGCTGCACTTGTCTATCTGGTACGGCAACAACATTTAGGTGGTCGATTAGCGCGTTGGGTTCTACTTTTACAAGAGTTTGATTACGAAGTAATTCATCGGCTCGGTAGTTCACATGTATTAGTAGATTTCCTTTCTCGCTTAGATTCCGGTGAAGCTCCGGTCGATGTAGATGACACCCCACCCGCGATTTATGTTACTGAACCAACTAATGATGAATCTGCAGAACCCCCTATGCCATCTACATATTATGATCAGATATTAACTTTTCTTACTGATGGATGTTTTCCTGCTCAGTTTTCTCCTACAATGCGTAAGAAAATTGCAGTTTACAGTCGCAAATTTCGGTTGATTGCTAGAGAGTTGTATTATATGGATCGCACTAGAGTTTTACTTCGTTGTATTCCTCCACATGAAGTAAACTCAGTTATAGCTTTGGCACATTCAATACCGTGCATTTTGTAGCAGATTTAATGTACTGGAAAATTCTGCAAAGCGGACTATGGTGGCCTACTATGTACAGGGATGTATCTCAGTTTGTCAAACACTATGACAACTGTCAGAGGTCTGGACAGCCGTTACAATGCCATTTTTTCCCTCTACAACCTGTCTTACCTTTAGAACCTTTCCAAAAGTGGGGTCTTAACTTTATTGGGCCAATTACACCTCCAGCCATACTCAGTAATAATCGTTATATTCTAACATGTATAGATTACGCTACCAGATGGGTAGAAGCTTGGGCTTTACGGTCCGCCACAACTGTTTCGGTGGCAAAGTGTCTAATGAAGGATGTTTTCCCGCGTTTTGGCTTACCTCTGGAGCTTGTGATAGATCAAGGCACGCATTTTGTTAACAATCTAATGAAAGTACTCACACATTCTTTCCAAATTATGCATAAGTTTAGTTCACCATATTATCCTCGTGCAAATGGCTTAGCTGAAAGTACAAACAAGACTTTGTTGAATATGCTTCGTAAACTGATTCTGGAATCACTAGATGAGCATCGCTGGGAAAGTTTTCTGACTATTCAGGAAGTGCAGTTAAGACAAGCTCGTACTCATGATCGGTATCTTAAAACTCCAGTTTTTAAGATAGGACAGCTTGTGTTATTTTATAATGCAAAATCAAATCGCTCGGCTAGAAAATTCAAGTTACGATGGTTCGGTCCCTACCGGATTACTGAACAAGTAGGTCCAGCTACTTTTTGGTTGGCTACTTTGACCGGAATTCCTCTTCCAAAAGTCATCAATGGTTCAAAGTTGCAGTCGTATCATCAAGCATCTGTCTCGTTGACGTGTTCGACGTTTTTTCATGTTATTTATTTTCTTTTTTTGTTTTTGCGTGCTTAATAAAATAAGTCTGTATATATCCTCGTTTTGCTACCTAATTATGATCAACAACCACCCTACAAAGTTATGAGGTTATCATCTCAACGTCGCGCGATGATTAGTAATTTCGATTGCTTCCCGCTGCAAAGCATCTACTTAACCTTTTTCGTTTCGCTGTTAATCGCTATTGTGTTTGTGTGATCTGTGTGTTTGTGCTATCTGTATACCCTGTGCTTTTTGTTCTCGTGCTTGCTATTGTCTGTGTATCATGGAAGCTTTGGCAAACTTTGCCGCCTTCCGTGAAGGACTCCCTACAGATGTAGATGAGTTCTTGCGAATTCGCGGGTTGGTCAATTTCGCTGAATTTCCTTGACATTCAGTGGATTGCCACCCTTTCTATGCACAAATCATTGCCGCCATCGCTGCCACACCTGCTACGGAGCAGAGTTGGCCTATCACTTCCCTGCCCTCTCGTACCGTAATTACCCTCCAAACCTTTGCTGATGCATTTCGGCTCTCTTCGCAAGGTCGGGAGAATGGCCCAAATCTGCCGTTAGCCACAATGAACCAATTATTCCCTAGGCACTCTTCCAACGAATACGCTATTCTTTGTCGCCCCGAGCCCGAACGATCAGCATTACAATTTTTAGTTGCCATCTTGAACCTGCAAAAGCGCACATATGGAATATCTCGACCCTTTTACTCCGCCATAGATCTAGCTGCCAGAGAACCTGTAAACTTTGCCTCATACTTTTTCCGCCGCATTCACAAAGAATGTGTTTCAATCATCAAACAGGTCAATAAGGGAGATATGCCACGATCAAGGTTACCGCATATTCTCAGTTTCCTATTTTCGATCATCCAAGCAGCACAACCACCACCCCGAGGACCCGTTCTGCACCATGAAGAGTCTGCACAGATATGGGACGATGATGAAGAGGATGACGAAGAGATTTTCCACCTCCTCCGTCGGAAAAGAACCAAAGTTAGTTCATCTGACAGTGAAGTACAGGGTTCAGCCGCAAATGATAAAGCAGATAACAATGAAGAGGAAGGGAATGAAGATGAGACTTTCCACGACACCGCAACATCAATTCATCATGATTCATCAGTGTAGTCTTCTTCAGAGAAGACCCAAGAGCATAAGGATACCAACAACTCTGCAGATAATTCTACTAAAGAACAATCTCAGCAACAATCTGAACAGGAAAAGCAACAGGATGAACAACCTATAATTATAGAAATTTTCGAAGAACTGCTTAGAGCAGTGGAGTCTACAACTGCCGCCCCTGATGACACTACGCAACCAACCACCGAAAAGGTAATCGACACAACTACTATTCTTCTCACTCATCCACCCGAACCTCCAATTCAGCCCACCATCCCTGTTCCACCCATTGTCACTGAGGAACCTACTGCTTCATCATCCTCGTCACCAAACTATTCTCCACCAAATTCCCATCAGCTTCTCACAGCCTCTTCATCTCAGCCTCGTTCTCATCCTTCGCTTCCTTCACTCCCTGTATTTTCTGAGCTAGCATCCATGGGACAAATGTTGATCCAGTTATCGCAACAACTACCTATACAAATGAAGGAAGTGACTGATAACATTCGGGATGAATTACAACATAAGGTTGATGTTCTGAAAGCTGATATTAGCCCACTCTAGGAAGAACTCGCCGAAGTTAAAGCAGGAAATCATAATTTAAGTGAACAGATTAAGGAGCTACAGGCCCGACTTGCTGACCAGGAGACAATTAAAGAGATGTTGTCTTGGCTGAAGTTAGAACAAAGGAAGACTTATTGTGTGCTGCAGAGACTGAAAATAGGCATTTGAAACAATTAGCCCAAGACAAGGAGGATGCACGTACAGCTTTAGGCAATCTGTTAGAAAAAACCAGACAACAGCTAAATGAAGCAGTACAGAAAGGACAAGAGATGGCAGATTTACTTAAGAAGACTAATGAAGAACTCCAAAGATGCAAGAATGATTTATCTGATGTAAACAATATTCTTAAATGCAAATTGACCATGGAAGCTCAATTACAGAAAGAGATAACAGGGATCAAAAGAGAGCGGGATGCTTACTACAACACAATCCAATTTCAGAATCAGCAAATAAAAAGAAGAGAGAATCAGCTGGATGCTCAAAAAGAAAGATTAGCCAGAATAGATAAACAGATAGCAGATATAAAGGTCACTAGAGATGCAGCTCTTTCGAATGAATTCTATTTACAAGAAGCTTTTCTGCAGACTCAAGCAGAAGTTTTGATATCCCAGGTCATTTCCTTAAGTTTAGTACGCACAGATGCCCAGCTTGTAGAACCAGACATTTTGAAGCAGATGATAGAATCATTAAAGAAAAAAATTGCCCAGACTTTTAGATTAGCAAGATCAATGTATTTAGAAGGTATAGTTGATGAACCATAGGATCTTTTTGTATACCTGCGGGTTCGAGTCCACCATGCATGCGAGTGTTAGTCGGCCGCCGGATTGGCAATTGTAAAGACTGAATCTTTTCATATTCGACATGAACGAAAGGTTGTTACAAAGATGTTTTGTAATCTTTATAAATCAATGAAAAAGAGACGCTTCGGTGACGATCAGTGGGATCACCAGACTGTCTGTCTGGGTGATTGATCTATAACGTTGCTGTGGTGTGCGTTGAGTAATTTTGAGTATTCTATTCTCGTCGCTGTTTTGTTTGTTTATCGATACCTATTCGGTTTTTGATTTACCTAGACGACCAGAAGATCGCTAGACTGTCTGTCTGAGCGAATCATTCTGTGTAGTTTCCATTGTGATTGTTCTGATAATGCTGCGTACTGTTGTGTCTCTCTGTTTTGTTGATGTTCTATAAGTGGTTTAATGAAGCCCATGCTCCAGTAATGATAGTTCAGTACTGTGTGGTTGAGAATTTTGAATCATCCTGCGTCTTCTATTCTGGTGGATTATCCGTACCTGCACGGTACAGATTGAGTTACTGTTATTGACTCTGTTGTGTACGGTAGTTTATGTTGGATTAGTTCTTTAAGCTAGACAAAAGTAATCTTGTATAACGGTACTGAATATTGCCTGTGTTGTACGCTGAGAGAGCATTAACTAGAGTGTGTTCGGTAAGCTTTGGAAGAGTCCGATTACAGATAGTAATATTGTGAAGCGTAAACAGATTCTTGATAGAGTTCTTGAACATTAGTATATTGTTGTATATGAAGTGGTTATTTTGGGAAAAAATCAAGCATAGGGCCTCTGTTTAACAGACCCCTTCCACTCCCAAGAACCCGAATAGGTGTTTAAATGCGCTTCTGATGGCAAGTGATGATTAACATTTCTTTAATTCTCCTTTCATTAAAACGTCCTAGCCTCTTGTGCCATAGATCCAATTCAGACATCTTTTGACTTCCACAAGTAAACAATGCATGTCCCACATTACTTTGGACTTTGAGAGTAAATAATCTTCCTTCTTTTTTCCCTCTGACAATGCTTCTATATCCTTGACTTGGATCTTAAACATAAACACCATCACTTGTAAATCTGACTTCATATCCCTTCTCAACAATTTGCCCTACACTTATAAAATTTTTAGGGATTGCTGGAACATAAAGTACCTTGCTTAGGAGTGTACTTCCAGTCCTTGTCTTCACTGATCCAATGCTCACAACTTTGTGTTTGGTGTTTTCTCCTGTTTGAACTGGATGTCCATTCACTTTAACTTCCATTTTAGTCATTAAAGAAATATTACCACTCAAATGATTACTACATCCTGAGTCAATATAAAACACCATTTGATCTTCATTGATTACTTCATGAGTTGCACTAAGGATAAGGGTCAAGTCATCCTTCTGATGTGAATCATAATTGTAATATGTGTTGTTATAAGATTGAGGTTGAAAACTTCTTCCTCCTCCTCTAGCATATGAGGATCTTTCACCTCTTCCTCTGAAGTTGCCTCTTTGATTTCTGCCTCCTCTTCCTCTAGGACTAAAATTCTGATTATGACTTCCACCTTTTTTATTATTGTACCAACAATGATTTGCCAAGTGATTTGTTCTACCACAAATCCAACAAGCTTTAGTATTATCTTTGTTCTTACCTCCTCTTCCTTTACCTCTGAAATTCATCTTCCCTTTCATGAATTTTACTTGATTTGAAGATCCTTCTTCATCATTTGTCTGCTTTCCTTTAGCATTCTTCTTCTTATCCTTTGAATACATTGCTTGACTTGAACCTCTATCATTCTCTCCTTTAATGTCTTGCTCAAATGTTACCATGTGTCCTAACAATTGATGAAGATTAGGAGTAAAATGATATAGTGATAGTTTTGTAGACAATATGAAAGGTTTCCACTTTTCATCTCCTCTTAGAACTGTAAGTATTTGCCTTACCAACTTGTCTTCTTCAATTTCTTCATCTACTGCTCCCAAGCTATCTGCAATGTCCTTCATCCTTGTAATATAGTTAGAAATTGACTGAGAACCTTTCTTCTTGAATGTTGTAAATTCAGCCCATAGTGAAGCCTTCCTTGATTTGGTTGTGTTTTGGAGATGTTCTTCCAAAGCATTCCATATATCTGCTGCACTTTCTAGTCCTTTAATATGTGGTAGAAGATAATCATTTATAGCCATGTAAATGATGCTCCTGGCTTGAGCATCTCTCTTCATCCAATTCTTCAATTCTACAAGTTCTTCACTTGTTGGAACACTTGGATCCTTAAACTCAAGATTTTCTTCTTCTCCTGTAATAAATGATATCAAGTCTTTGCTCATGAGGTGTGCTTCCATCCTCATGGACCATGCTGGATAGCTCTCTCTATCTAGCTTGTCAATCTGCAAGCTTTCTCCCATCTCTTGACTTCTATGTCTGCAATCACTAAGATTTATGATAATATAATGTACCTTTGATATGAAGCTTTAATCCTTCTTGATCCTTTGAACTTGTGCTTTGTTCTTCTTCAAGTTTTCTTCAAAAATTTACTCTTTGCTCCTTCAATTCACAAGATCTTTGATGCCTGCAACAATCAAAATTCTCCTTGCTTTTAGTTCACCTTGATTTGATCTTTCAGCTCTGATACCACTGCTGGAGACCTTTTTAATCTCCAAATTTTTTATCTATCTTGACTTAAGAACTCCTCTATATCAAGAATAAACCAAACTTTACACAAACTTCAAATTATCTTTCACATATGTTAAGAAATACTTCTCTGTATGAAGCTTTCTTCATCTTCAAGAGTCTGCTTCAGAAATGGACTTCAGTCTCTGCATATGACTTTGATTTTAATCATTCAAATGATACTCACAAGCTCATACTACCTTTGCACAATCACATTAATCATTAGTTCTTCAAAAGAACTATTAGATTTCTAATTTGATCACTTAGATCAAATCTATGTCAAAAATTACCTTCCAGAAAACTTCTTAAGTTGATTTCTCTCAGAATCTAATTTATTTTGCTAAATGCTTTTGGACAAAGATTTCTTACCTTCTAACTTATATTTTTAATGCCCAAACATAAAAACTTTACACTGAGCACTGAGATCCAAGCAAATCTTTGAACAGGAAAATGCAGGATTCTGAGAACTTCACTTGCAAACTTTTACATATGAATGTTCCTACTTGTCATACACACAACGTGAAGAGAATTAGATCATCAAACTTTGGTCATAGCTTGATTAGCTTATGAATTAGATGTGTACAAAATATTTCCTAATCCACATGATCACGCTAAGAGAATTCTAGGAAAGACCAATTCCTAGATTACGATAAAACTCTCTACACATCTATCTCTTGAACTACTTGATATCTATTGACTTCTTCTTCTTCTATTCTTCATCTCTCTTCTAAATCATGACTATACATGAGCTTATATATACATACCTCACTACATCAAGTATTTTTGAAGTATTTTTCCAAAGCTACTATACATAAATATACAAAACATTTGTTTCTGATTCGTCAATTGACTTCATGCATTGAGCTTGAGTCTTCTCTTCACTTCTTCATTCCTAGGCTTCATGTAATCATCCATTGATGAGTGTCTTGCTCCAACAATAGATAGATAGATAGACAGATAGATAAGTAGATAGATAGATATATAGATAGATAGATAAATAGATAGGTAGATATATATATGGTTGGATAGATAGATAGATAGATAGATAGATGGATAGATAGATATATAGATACATAGGTAGAGAGATAGATAGATAGATAGATAGATAGATAGATAGATAGATAGATAGATAGATAGATAGATAGATAGATAGATAGATAGATAGATAGATAGATAGATAGATAGATAGATAGATAGATAGACATACAGATAGAAAGAAAGATAGATAGATAGACAGATAGACAGATAGACAAATAGATATACAGACAGACAGACAGACAGACAGACAGATAGATAGATAGATAGATAGATAGATAGATAGATAGATAGATAGATAGATAGATAGATAGATAGATAGATAGATAGATAGATAGATAGATAGATAGATACATACATAGATAGATAGATAGATAGATAGATAGATAGATAGATAGATAGATAGATAGATAGATAGATAGGTAGATAGATAGATAGATAGATAGATAGATAGATAGATAGATAGATAGATAGATAGATAGATACATAGATAGATAGATAGATAGATAGATAGATAGATAGATAGATAGATAGATAGGTAGATAGATAGATAGATAGATAGATAGATAGATAGATAGATAGATAGATAGATAGATAGATAGATAGATAGATAGATAGATAGATAGATAGATAGATAGATAGATAGATAGATAGATAGATAGATAGATAGATAATAGATAGATAGATAGATAGATAGATAGATAGATAGATAGATAGATAGATCTATACATAGATAGATAGATAGATAGATAGATACATAGATAGATAGATAGATAGATAAATAGATAGATAGATAGATAGATAGATAGATAGATAGATAGATAGATAGATAGATAGATAGATAGATAGATAGATAGATAGATAGATAGATAGATAGATATGTTGGAGCAAAACAATCACAAATTGATGATTACAAAGAGCTTGAAGCATGTCAATGATCAGATTGAAGTGAAAGAAGTCATTTGAGAAAGTGAATAGATCTCAAAAGTGAAGCCTGTATACATATGTACATTAAAGTTGGAAATTCTTGTACTATGAGTATAGATAATCCTTAGGATGATAAGGAGTAATGTAATATACACGGGATAAGTCTAGAATCATATGTATATAAGTCAATGATGTAAAGAATTACCTAGGCAGAGTCGGGCCCTCTCTATTTCTTAGGTAACCCAACTATGAAGTCAATGGAGATACTCTCCCACTTCCCATTGGGAATGTCTAATGGGTGGAGTAGTCATCCAATCTGTAACCTTTTAGCTTTGTTGACTTGGAATTTCATGCACTTAAGCACATACTCTAGGACTTCCTTATGAAGTCCATGTTAATAAAATTGCCTCTTAACAAGATCATAAGGCTTGTTAACTCTTGGGTGTCTTGTAGTAGGTGTGTCATGACACTCATATTAGATGTGTTGTCCCATCTCAAAGTCTCTAGGGACACACACTTTACCTTTATAACAAATATCCATCATGGTTACTGTAATTCTTCCACTTGAATCCTTCTTGAGTACCTGTCGATACTCCATCCTTACTGAAAACCTGTGTATCATGATCCCCACTCTCTATGGCTTCCCAAATCTTGAAATATGCAAAATCAAGCCTACATCTCCCCATAATGGACTCAAGTAGCTTACTAGTGATCTGAGTAAAACTCAGTTCATTGAGGATAGGCATGCGACTAAGTGAATCAGCCACTACATTAAAATTTCCCTCCCTATACCTAAGCTCATAATCAAACTCCTGAAGAGTCTCTGCCCATGGGGCCTTATGACCTTCAAGGTCTTCTTGATTAGAGAGCGACTTAATGCTGTCTTGATCAAACACTATCATAACCTTAGCACCATACAAATAATGTTGCCACTTCTT
>MU260453.1:0-17500 GCA_020310875.1 Ceratopteris richardii
TTATCTTCTCCAGCTGATTTCTGTACTTCACTCTCAGACGAGCTGATTCTGATGCGTTTCCGACGGAATAACTGGTTGAGTTCTTCTTCATCTTCTTCTTCATCATCCTCTAGCAGCTGTATCGACTCCTCATGGCTCAGAATGGGCCCTCGGGGTGGTGGTTGGGCTACAAGGATTGCTGGAAATAGTAGATGGATTGTGTTATACTTTATGAAGCATAAGGATGAAGTATTTAATTGTTTCAAAAGATATCTTGCACTAGTTGAAAATCAAAGAGGTAGAAACTTGAAAAGGCTAAGGTCAGATGGAGGAGGTGAATACTTCTCCAATGAATTTGAAGACTTCTTGCAGGAAAGAGGCATCAAGAGGGAGATAACCACAAGGTACTCACCTG
Organism: Ceratopteris richardii; assembly: GCA_020310875.1. Taxonomy (NCBI): domain Eukaryota; kingdom Viridiplantae; phylum Streptophyta; class Polypodiopsida; order Polypodiales; family Pteridaceae; genus Ceratopteris; species Ceratopteris richardii. The sequence continues at coordinate 395 of MU260453.1, forward strand.
AACAAAATGGGGTAGCTGAAAGAAGGAATAGACTCATTGTTGAAACAGTTAGGTCTATGCTTAATGAAAAGAAATTACCAAATTATCTTTGGGCAGAGAGTGTATCTACTGCCACCTATCTCATTAACAGGTTGCCATCAAAGTCACTTGATGGAATGACACCTTATGAAGCTTGGCATGGTAAGAGACCATCTTTGGATCATTGCAAAATCTTTGGTTGTGTTGCATATGTGCATATTCCCTCACAGGTAAGGGGGAAGCTAGACCCTAAAGCTGAAAAATGTATCTTCATTGGTTATGACTTGAGCCAGAAAGGGTACAGATTCTACAACCCCTCAAACAAAGGTTTCAAGGTAAGCAGAGATGTCATCTTTGATGAGAATGACTCATGGTATGAGAATGAATGCAGGAAGGTTAGTCTACCTTATGACATGGAAGAAGACTTCCCAAAACTTACCAAGGAGGAACCAATCCAGAAAGAAGACTCAAGCTCAGATGATGATGACACAATTAATCTGGAGGAATTCAAGGCATGGAAGTCCAAGGAAAGATGAAGATGAAGAAGCTAGAGGATATACCAGAATCCTCAACTCAAGCAATCAGAGATCTCAGAGAGAAAGTAAAAAGCCTATCAGATATGGGTATGACACTTCTCTTGTAACTAAGCCTTCTGTATATCTTGCAAAGGATCTATGAATGAAGAACCAGGTTCATATGAAGAGGCAATCACCAAACCAAAATGGAAAGAAGCTATGGATGAAGAAATAGAGTCTCTCAAGGAGAGTGACACATGGGACTTGGTACCCAGGACTCTATGAAGGTGATAGGATCCAGATGGATCTACAAACTCAAGAGAAACTCTGATGGTAGAATCAACAGGTATAAAGCTAGGTTGGTAGCCAAGGGTTTTGCACAAACCAAGGCATTGATTATGAGGAGACATTTTCTCCTGTGGCTAAGATGCCAACAATCAGAATTTTGGTGAGTGTAGCTGCATCCAAGAATTGGAACATGTACCAATTAGATGTCAAGAATGCTTTCTTGATGGATGGATATCTGAAGAAGTCTACATGTCACAACCACCTGGCTATGAAGATCCCAAGAAGGTAAATTATGTTTGTAAATTGAAGGAAGGCTCTATATGGTTTGAAGCAGGCACCTAGAGCATGGAATTACAGGTTGACAACATATCTCCAAGACCAAGGATCTATAATGAGCAAGGCAGATACATCATTGTTTATCAAAAGGAGCAATTCAGAGGTAATCTATCTCTGTGTTTATGTTGATGACATCATCATTACAGGCAATGATGTCAGTGGGATTAGACACATCAAAGGACAGATGATGAAGGAATTCAAGATCAATGATCTTGGATTATTAAAGTACTTCTTAGGTCTTGAATTGATTTATACAAACTCAGGTATCTTTATCACTCAGAAGAAGTATATTCAAGACATGTTGAAGAGGTTTAATTTGCAGGATGCTAAAGTCTCAAGCACTCCAATGGAGGTCAACCTAAAGCTTAGTGCTCATGAAGGGAAGAAGTCCAAGACATTACAGGATACCAAAGTATGGTTGGTAGTTTGAATTATGCTACCTTAACCAGAATTGACATAGCATATGGAGTTAGTGTGCTAAGCCAATTCATGCACAAACCAAGGGTACCTCACCTAGAGGCAGCAAAGAAGATCTTGAAGTATCTAAAGGGAACTCAGAACCATGGTTTGTACTTTCCTTATACATCAGATATTGACATTAAAGTATATTCAGATGCAGATTGGGCAGGATGCAAGGATGATAGGAGGAGCACATCAGGATACATATGTTTTGCATGTGATAAACCTATTTCTTGGTCAGCCAAGAAACAACCTACAGTAGCTTTGTCATCTACTAAAGCAGAGTATAGAGGGCTAGCCAATGCCACTCAAGAAGCTATCTGGTTAAAGCTTTTATATACAGAGTTAGGCCTATACACAAGGCCACCAATTATCTTTGGTGACAACACAAGTTCTCTTCACCTTGCAGCTAATCCAATATATCATGCCAGAACCAAACACATAGAGGTTCATTACCACTATGTGAGAGAAAAGTTGCTTAGCAAAGACATTCAGTTGACTTATGTGTCTACTAATATGCAATGTGCAGATTTACTCACTAAAGCTTTGGATGGAAACAAGTTATGCAGATTCAAATCCATGATTGGATTACAGGATGTGATTGAAGAATGAAGCTGAAGACTTGAGCCAAAATGTTTGGCTTGAGGGGGAGCTGTTGGTGCAAGTCAAGCCTTCACAATTTGGCTTGGAACCCTTGAAGGATATCTCTACATGAAGCAAGGGTCATAAGAACTTATGCTTATGACTTCTTACCATTTTACCCATTGTAAAAGTCTATATGACTTGACATATTATGTAATCACACCTAATTGATTGAAAGTCATGGAAAAAGGTTGGTGATTGATTGAGGGAATATCTCAATCAATTTTTTAGGTGAAAGATTCTAGGAGATTGATCTGAATTCAAATTCAAATTATCACTCAATTCCTATAAAACTACAAGGAAAAAGTCACGGGTGTTCTTCACTCATCGCGAGGCATTTCTGTATCAATCATTGAGTGTGTGAGGTCTACTTCATAGCCTACACCTCTGAGTACCATTGAGCTATGTTTATCATGCCAATGGGAATGTACATTTACATGATCTAATACAAATACTTACATTCATCTACTCTGTGATTCTCTGAGTATACTACTCAAAGTCTGTCAACTTCAACAAGGCATATCTCAGCATCTACTCAACCATTTCAAGTGATTCAAAGCACATTGGATTCAGCTCAAAGTTTTCTACACGCCTACAAATTTTCAAGTCAATTGGTTCAGCCATTGCAGAGAAATCTCAGTCGAAGTGCTCACTGGTCTGTGACTGCAGAGCTCCTAAAATATCGGGGGTAAATATAATTTTGCTAAAGTGATTTCTCAGAGTATAGTTTGTCATTTCTTCTCATTCCACTTGCAAATGGTAGCTTGTAAAGCTAATTTAATATGTCCAGAAGGAATTTGATCAATTGAGAGTGTGCTGGTCATACTGAGTGAAAGACTGAGCAGGTGTCAATACCAAAATAGCAAGTTTTCTTGGATTTTTGAAGTCTCAAGTAGTCTGTTTTGATTTGATCATTACACACATCATTTGCAAAGTACATATATGCTTTCTTGGTATCATTTGGAAGCTAAGCAAGTGTACTAAGCATTCCTGGAGTCAAAGGAGGGCTGGTGTGAAGCAGGTTTAGCAGCACCTACTCAATCTCTGAGTGCATCCAACCATCCATCTTTCCCAACAATTGTTTGACAAACTGTGATACATCTCTGTACATAGTTGGCCACCAGAGACCACTCTATAGAATTTTCCGGTGTGTTAAGTCTACTGCAAAATGGCCACCGGAAGGAATCGAGTGAGCCAAAGTAATAACTGAGTTAACTTCATGCGGTGGAATACATCGAAGTAAAATTCTGATATGATCCACATAGTATAATTCTCCAGCAATTAACCGAAATCGGCGGCTAAAGACTGCAATTTTTCTGCGTACTGCTGTAGAAGTTTGAGATGGAAGGCAGCCATCAGTGAGAAAGATCAAGATCTGATCATAATATGTAGATGGTGTAGGTGGGTCTGTAATTTCATCATTCGTTGGTTCAGAGCTATAAATCGCTGGAGTCGTGTCATCATACCTACCGAAGCTTCACCAGAATCTAAGCGGGAGAGGAAATCTGCCAAGGCATGTGAACTGCCTGGCCGATGAATGACTTCATAGTCAAATTCCTGTAAGAGTAGAACCCATCGTGCTAATCGACCACCTAGATGCTGTTGCCGAACCAGATAGACAATTGCAGCATGATCTACATGAAATGTGAATTTACGGCCCAACAAATAATGTCTGAATTTCTTGACAGAATATACTAGCCCTACACATTCTCTTTCTGTTATAGAGTAATTCTTCTTAGCAGGGGCTAAACTTCGACTTGCATAATACACTGGTCTAAACCACTTATCAATTTTTTGCATCAAAACGCTTCCTATTGCTATATCTGAAGCATCAACAAATACATGAAATGGGCGATCCCAGTCCGGCGGCTGTAAGATGGGAACTTGTGTTAATAAATTCTTTAAACGATCAAATGCTATCTGGCATTCTTGGGTCCACTCAAATTGTCGAGGAGTCTTGGTGATTAGCTTGTTCAGTGGTATTGCCAAATGAGTAAGCCACCGTAAGTGTCGTCCATGCCATCTTACTTGGCCCATGAAGCGCATAACTTCCTTCTATGTAGTGGGCACCGGAGCTTCTAATACTGCCGAAATTTTATCTGGATCCACCTGTATGCCTTGTGCAGATACAATGTGACCAAGTAGCTTGCCACATGAAACCGCAAACACAGATTTGTTTGGGTTCAAACAGAGTTTGTATTCTTTGCATTTTTGAAAGCAGCACCGTAAATGGAACATGTGTGCTATCATCTTACTGAAAATTGAAAAATCATCAAGATATACTTGCATAAAGGAGGTCAGGTAAGGAGAAAATATTTCCTGCATACACCTTTGGAATGTACTTGGGGCATTCCTTAATCCAAACCACATAACCGTACAAGCAAATACACCCCAGTTGGTAATGAATGCAGTTTTCGGTATATCCTGTTCAACCATTCTAACTTGATTATATCCACTGTATCCGTCTAAGAATGAATACATTTCGTGGCCTGCTACTCTATCAAGCATGGTGTCCAGAAAAGGGATTGGAAAAGGATCAGGCACTGCAGCTGCGTTTAGTTTCCGATAATCTACACATATTCGTAATTGCTTATTCTTCTTAGGGACAATAACAATTGGTGAGATCCATTCAGCATGCTCTACTGGTACGATGAATCCGACTTTAAGTAGCCTATCAAGTTCTGCCTTTATGTGTGATGCATAGTTTGGATTCATCCGGTAGCTGGGTTGTTTGTTCGGTTTGGCTTCCGGCTTCAGCATGACTCTGTGCTGATAGATGCGCGGGTCCAATCCTTTCATATCTTTGTAATCCCATGCAAAGACATCGGAGAATTCTCGGAGTAGCTGGATTATGCTGCTTGAAATGTTTCCGGTAGGTTTTGCTTTATCTTCACAGGACACGGATGATCTTCATCGCCTAAATTATAAGTGATCAACTGATCTTCTGGGACATAAAATTATCGCGGCTTCTCTGTATCGTCAGCTGGCTTAAAAAGCTGCTGCAGTTGAGTGTCATCTATAGCAGTATTATCTTCCTTCTTTTCTTCTTCTGTTACAGTCATCACCGTACAAACTGTAGGATTCCAATTATCTACAACAGATTGTAGATCAATAGTTCCTAGGGAAATCAAGTCAACGTTACTTTTCAAAACTCTTCTTCTTCATCATCTGACAATCCATCTAGCATCTGAACTGGTTCTGCCAAATTCGGTCTAGCATGCAATTCGCAAGGTTGTATAGCATCTAATTTTACAATGTATTTACGATTTTTATCCTTAAAAGTGAGCTCTTGTGCAGACCAATCTTGTATCACCTTAGCGTGCTTCAGTCAAGGTCGGCCGAAAAGGAGGTTGTAATCAAGAGTGGATTCCGGTAAATCTAGTATGACAAAGGTCATTTTAAATGTTGTACCTTGTAAAGTGATTGGTATATTTCGTACAAGTCCAATGGGATGGACTCTTGATTGGTCGGCCATTCTGACAAAAAACTGAACTGCTTCGATTTCGGTCCACCCTAACCTTTTACATAGTGCGGCAGTAGCAATGTTGACTCCCGATCCTCCATCAATTAGTACCTGTGAGATTTTATGATTCTTATACCATACCGTAATTAAAGGAACTGAATGATCGACCGTAGAATCGGGTTCTGGTTGTACTGTTGCTGTCGCCGGAATGCAGGAAGGCACAGGACTGAACTGTTGTTGAAATTGCTGTCGAACTCCTGGTACTAGTGCAAGGAATTGGCCCAAAGGGAGAGTGATGGATGCTTTAGATAAAATTTCCCAGGCCTTTTGTGATTGGATTGTTTCCATAGATTCTGAAGCTGAAGATGATGTGTTTGCTGCTGATGATATACCTGCTGCTGATGATGTGCCTGCTGCTGATGATGTGCCTGCGGCTGATGATGTGCCTGCTGCGGAATTGGAATCCTGTTGTTGTGCTCCTACTTCGGTTAACGGAGTCTGGGTTACCAGAATAGGATCGGGGAAGACTGGAGGTTCTGCGATGGTCCATTGACTAGCTTTGTTGTACATCCTTTGTTGTTCGCGTATACCTGGTTCAAAAAATTCTGCTGCAAGCTGTAGTTGTTTACCGGAGTGGGTCTGAATTACTGCAGCGTGTGTTTCCACTGGTGTAATTTGTACCATATTAGCCATTGGATTTTGACGTTCTTTCTTCCTCTGATCATACTCAGGTGCATCTTTACAAAATCTTCTAATGTGACCAAATTCACCACATAAATGACAACGCGGTGGTGGCAGATTGGGATTTTCCGGTGGCGGTCCGGTCTGCCAACGGTTTGCATTATAGTTGTTATTTCTTTGTCCTCTGTAATTTCAATATCCTTGTTGCTGATTGTTCCTCATTTGCGGAGGTACATAGTGATTGGCTGGCTGCCCTGGTTCCTGTATAACTGCATTGACAGTCGCTATTCCTTGCACTTTGGCGTTGTACGCACAGTTTTTGGTGGTGTGTCCAGCAGTGTTGCAGATAGCATAGAATAACTGATTAAGTGCACAAGTGGCACTCGTATAGCCTGAATTCTTGCATGTGATGCAGTATACTTGTCTGGTCACATCTTCAGCGATATTTCTATTTGTTTTTAACCACTCCAGATCTTCTGTAAATCCTCCAACCTTGTTTTCCAGCTGTAGAGCCATTGCGATTACTGCATCTAGCGTCATAGCTCCTACACAACGTATGATCATAGTCTGTTTCAGTTGTGGAGTCAAGCCATTGATAAACCACTGAGTAATAACGTCGTCCGGTAGGTTGGCATGTGCTGGTGGTAACTGCCTTAGATGCGTCCTGAATAGAGTAGCATATTCCTGTACTGTTTGATTTACCTTCTGTCTGTTGTTTTGAAGATAGTAAAAAATTTCGGCTGAATTCTTCTTTAGTCTGAATCGCTGCAAAAAAGCATCTCGTACTGCTTCATAGGTGCCGAAGTGATTAATATCATATTCTGTAAGCCATCTAGCTGCTTCATTGACCAGTGTAGATTGGAAGACAATAGCTTTATACGCCGGTTCCGGTGGATGGTTGAGAACAACGTAGCTTATCTCGAAGGTGCGTACGTGAGCATCCGGATCATCTCCCGGGAATCCACCAAATTTAGTGTACGTCACTCCTATTGGAGGCGGCCTTGGTGGACATAACTGTTGTTGCTGCTTCTGTTGTTGTTGTTGCCCGTTCATAGTGAGTGTATTGTGACTACCTTCTGTATCTCGGGGCTGAATATCTGAACTATCGGAATCTGTATCGTCGGATGGTGCACTTTCCGGTGCGATGATCTTGCTTAATATGCTTCGAATCTCGGTTTCGAACAACTTTCCTTCCTTCTTGATGTCCAGTGTAGGGGAACTTGCTTCAAAAAGTGGTGGCTGGGCTGAAGATTCATCAAAAAATGGTAAACCGTCGCCGAAAAAACTGTGATTCTGTTACCAAAATGTCACCGGAATGTACCGAATTTATGCCAGAATAAGGTGTCTTTTCACCTTCGCCAATTTCTTTGGCTAACGTGTTTCTAATCGTAAACAAATTTGAATCTTTATCCAAGATTGTTAAACTAGCTTCAGACTGCGTCTTGGTAGATTCTAGAGTTACTATATCTTCGACAGACTGTGCCGAAATAGTATCGGAATGTACTAGAGACGTAACACGTTCCACTGGAATATGACCGGAATCAATTCTAACGTTCTTGACTTTCTTGACAACTGGGTCAGACCTAGTTGTACTTCTACCTCCCAGAGTTGTCTTTAGTACATTAAGTACTCCAGACTGATGGTTCTTGGGATACGTTTCACCGGATCGAGTAACCGGCATGTATCATCTTTTGTACTAATCGCGTAGTATCACTATCAATAAAATTTTATAAACAAGTTTGCAACAATCTGGTTCTGTTGCTACTTCCGACAAACGAACGGTAATCTTGATGTTCGATTCTGACAGACGAATGACGATCTTGATGCCACTATTCCCACAGACGGCGCCAAGTGTTAACTGTTAAAACGCTTCGTTCTAACTATCAGAAGTGCGTTTAACCAACCTAAGTGGGTTCTTGGGAGTGGAAGGGGTCTGTAAAAACAGAGGCCCTTATACTTGATTTTCCCAGGCTAACCACTTTACACCTAACAATATCTTGCGGTCCAACTCTATCGAACCTCAACTACTTTCGTAATCTTACAGTTCATAGTCAAACTTGTTCAAGGCTTCCAACTACCCTAAAGGGGTTTACTACTCTGTTCTACCTTACTGTACTGTGAGAGACCTGAATAGTACTTCCACCTTACTGACAAGGTACATCTAATCAACAACCGCATAACAATGATTACATTCAGAGTTCTTAGAACAGTATCGCATTTACACTAACTCTACTCAACAGATGCACCTTACAGGTATAGCAACAACACTGCACAAATAATCAGTAGATCATAACCATAAGATCCTTCAAGATAATCGGCTCAGACCATCAACCGAGAGATCTTACTGTACTTTTATGAAACTAACACCCACGTCAGTACCTATAACACTTCAACAGAACGAGACAGAGATTTCAACTTAGCCGGTCAGGTACCTACGATGTCCCAACCCAATCATTAGATGAGTCATCAAGCTAACTTGATTCCGCACAGATAACAAGACACAGAGGTGTACCGAATACTCAGAGGATTCAAGAACTTAGACAAACAATCGTTACAGCAATGCGCAGAAATTCTCCCCCTCCCAGACGAACACTCTGGTACTTCAACACCCGTTACGGTAAATCACAGTACTAACAGACAACACGATACGAAATCGTACACAATACCCAGACTACTCAGAGATTTCACAAACAGTGTTACAACAATGCTCTCACAAACACCCAGACGAACAGTCTGGTGATTTCAAGAATCGTCGTCTCCCACTCTCTTTACATTGCTTTATATAAGAAATTACAGTTGTTGCGTAACCACTTTTCGCGCTGTGCGAATACAAGATTCCGTTTTACATGTCCCCATCGGCGGCCCGACTAACCATATCTATCTATCTAATCTATCTATCTATCTATCTATCTATCTATCTATCTATCTATCTATCTATCTATCTATCTATCTATCTATATCTATTCTATCTATCTATCTATCTATCTATCTATCTATCTATCTATCTATCTATCTATCTATCTATCTATCTATCTATCTATCTATCTATCTATCTGTCGTCTGTCTGTCTATCTGTGTATCTATCTGTCTATCTATCTGTCTATCTATCTATCTATCTATCTATCTATCTATCTATCTATATCTATCTATCTATCTATCTATCGATCTATCTATCTATCTATCTATCTATCTATCTATCTCATCTACTTATCTATCTATCTATCTATCATCTATGTATTATCTATCTATCTATCTATCTATCTATCTATCTATCTATATATCTATCTACTATCTATCTATCTATCTATCTATCTTGTATCTATCTATCTATCTATCTATCTATCTATATCTATCTATATATCATCTATCTATTATTTATCTATCAATCTATCTATGTATCTATCTATCTATGTATCTTATCTATCTATCTATCTATCATCTATATAATTATCTATATATATAACTATCTATCCATCCATCTATCTATCTATCCATCTATCTATCTATCTATCTATCTATATCTATCTATCTATCTATCTATCTACATCTATCTATCTATCTATCTATCTATCTATCTATCTCTATCTATCTATCTATCTATCTATCTATCTATCTATCTATCTATCTATCAATAATCTATCTATACTATCTATCTATCTATTGTATATCTACCTATCAATCAATCAATCTATCTATCTATCTATCTATCTGTATATCTATCTCTCTATCTATCTATCTATCTATCTATCTATCTATCTATCTATCTATCTATCTATCTATCTATCAATCTATCTCTCTATCTGTCTCTCTATCTCTCTATTGTTGGGAGTGATGGTTGGATGCACTCAAGAGATTGAGTTGGTGCTGCTATACCTGCTTCACACCAGCCCTCCTTTGATTCCAGAAATGCTTAGTACACACCTTGAGCTTCCAAATGATACCAAGAAAGCATATATGTACTTTGCAAATGGTTTGTGTAATGATCAAACCAAAACAGATAACTTGGTTCCTTCACAAATCAAAAAACTTGCTATTTCTGTAATGATATCTGCTCAGTGTTATGCTCAGTGTGACCAGCACACTTGAAATTGAAACAATTCCTTTTGGAGGTATTAAAGTACCTTAATAAGCTACCAATTGCAAGTGGAATCACTCAAATTGATAAATCATACAGTGAGAAATAAGTTTAGCAAAATTATGATTACCCCCGACTTCTTAGGAACTCTGCAGACACAGACCAGTGTGCACTTCGATCAAGATTTCTCCGAGATGGCCGAATGGAATCTTCTGAAATTTTGTATGCTTGTAGAAGACCTTGAGCTGGTTCCAACGAGCTATTAAACTCTTGATTTGGTTCAGTGAGCACTGAGAAATGCTCCTTGGAAGTTGACAGACTTGGAGTAGAAAACACAGAGAACTAGATATGATGAATGTGTATATATCTATTGATTGATATGATTATACAAACTCATTAGCATGGCAAGAATGGCTAATTGAGGTGTGGTGGTGTAGGCTATGGATTAGCACTAACACACACACAGTTACAATGACAAAATGCCTCGAGGAGTGAGCTGAAGTGACAGGACTCTCCGCGAGTTTTTGATTGCATCTTTTTATAGAGAAAGAGTTGAGATTTGAATTTGAATTCAAATTCAAATCTCCTATATTCTCTACTCTAAAATTAAGGAGATATTCTCTCCAATCATACCATCCAAATTCCACGACTAATCAAGTAGGTATGTGTTACAAGTAAATGCCAAGTCATATAGGCTTTTACTAAGGGATAAAAAAGTAAGAACATCTAAGCATATGTTCATATGAACCTTGCTTCAAGTGAAGCCTTGATAAAGCTTTGTCCAAGCTAGTCTTCCATGATTCCAAGCCAATGTGTGAAGGCTTGATATGCACCAACAGCTCCCCCTCAAGCCAAACACTTTGGCTCAAGTCTTCATCTTCTTCATCTTTAGTCTTCAATCACATCCTGCAATCCAATCATGGATTTAAATTTGCATAACTTGTTTCCATCCAATGCCTTTGTAAGTAAATCTGCACATTGCATATTAGTAGACACATATGTCAATTGAATCTCTTTGCTAAGCAACTTCTCTCTCACATAGTGGTAGTGAACTTCTATGTGTTTGGTTCTGGCATGATAAATTGGATTAGCTGCAAGGTGAAGAGAGCTAGTGTTATCTCCAAATATGATTGGTGGTCTAGTGTATAGACCTAATTCTGTATACAATAGCTTCAACCAGATAGCTTCTTGAGTGGCATTGGGAAGCCCTCTATACTCTGCTTCAGTGGATGACAATGCCACTGTAGGTTGCTTCTTGGCTGACCAAGAAATGGGTTTATCACCTGCAAAACATATGTATCCTGATGTGCTCCTCCTGTCATCCTTGCATCCTGCCCAATCTGCATCTGAGTACACTTTAATGTCAATATCTGAGGTATAGGAAAGTACAAACCATGACTTTGAGTTCCCTTCAAATACTTCAAGATCTTCTTTGCTGCCTCTAGGTGAGGTACCCTTGGTTTGTGCATGAATTGACTAAGCACACTAACTCCATATGCTATGTCAATTCTTGTCAATGTAGCATAGTTCAAACTTCCTACCATACTTTGGTATCCTGTGATGTCTTCGACTTCTTCTCCTTCATGAGCACTTAGCTTTAGGTTGACCTCCATTGGAGTAGTAGATACTTTAGCATCCTGCAAGCCAAACTTCTTGACCATATCCTCCACATACTTCTTTTGAGTGATATATATACCTGAGTTGGTGTAGACTAACTCAAGACCTAAGAAGTACTTTAATAATCCAAGATCACTAATCTTGAATTCTTTCATCATCTGTCCTTTGATGTGCCTAATTCCATTGACATCATTGCCTGTAATGATGATGTCATCAACATAAACACACAAGTAGATTACCTCTATACTACTTCTCTTTATGAATAGAGAAGTATCTGCTTTACTCATCACAAATCCTTGGTCTTGGAGGTAGGTTGTCAACCTATAATTCCATGCTCTAGGTGCCTGCTTTAAACCATACAGAGCCTTCTTCAATTACAAACATAATGTACCTTTTTTGAATCTTCATAGCCAGGTGGTTGTGACATGTAGACTTCTTCAGATATCCATCCATTTAAGAAAGCATTCTTGACATCTAATTGGTACATATTCCAATTCTTGGATGCAGCTACACTCACCAATATTCTGATAGTTCGCATCTTGGCCACAGGAGAAAATGTCTCCTCATAATCAATGCCTTGGGTTTGTGCAAAACCCTTGGCTACCAACCTAGCTTTGTACCTGTTTATTGTTCCATCTGAATTCTTCTTTAGTTTGTAGATCCATCTGGATCCTATTACCTTCATAGAATCTTTCTTGGGTACCAAGTCCCAAGTATCACTTTCCTTGAGAGATTCCATCTCTTCATCCATGGCTTCTTTCCATTCTGGTTTGGTAATTGCTTCTTCATAGGTACATGGTTCTTCATTCAACAAGTCCTTTGCAAGATATACAGAATGTTTAGTTACAAGTGATGTGTCATACCCAAATCTGATAGGCTTCTTCTTTTCTCTCTGAGATCTCCTCATTGCTTGAGTTGAGGATTCTGGTTTATCTTCTAGTTGCTTCATCTTCATCTTCCCTTTGGACTTCCAAGCTTTGAACTCTTCAAGATTTATTGTATCATCATCATCTGAGCTTGAATCTTCTTTCTGAATTGATTCCTCCTTGGTGAGCTTTGGGAAATCCTCTTCCATGTCATAGGGTAGACTAATCTTCCTGCATTCATTCTCATACCATGAGTCATTCTCATCAAAAATGACATCTCTGCTTACCTTGAAGCCTTTGTTTGTTGGGTTGTAGAATCTGTATCCCTTTTGGTTCAAATCATAACCAATGAAGATACATTTTTCAGCCTTGGGGTCTAGCTTTCCCCTTACCTGTGAGGGAATATGCACATATGCAACACAACCAAAGATTTTGCAATGATCCAGAGAAGGTCTCTTACCATGCCAAGCTTCATATGGTGTCATGCCATCAAGTGATTTGGATGGCAACCTGTTTATAAGATATGTGGCAGTGGAAACACTCTCTGCCCAAAGATAATTTGGTAACTTCTTTTCATTAAGCATAGACCTAGCTGTTTCTACTATGAGTCTATTCCTTCTTTCAGCTACCCCATTTTGTTCAGGTGAGTACCTTGTAGTAATCTCCCTTTTGATGCCTCTTTCCTGCAAGAAATCTTCAAACTCATTGGAGAAGTACTCTCCTCCACCATCTGACCTTAGCCTCTTCAAGCTTCTTCCTGTTTGGTTTTCAACAAGTGCAAGATACCTCTTGAAACAATTAAATACTTCATCTTTATGCTTCATAAAGTATAAAATGGTCCACCTGCTATAATCATCAATGAAGGACACATAATACCTTGAACCTGAAATGGAAGGGTCCTTGCTAGGTCCCCAAACATCTGTATGTACCAAGTCTAGGTAGTCTTCATGCATGAAACCTTTCCTTGAATAGGGTAACCTGTGAGACTTACCAAATTGACATGATCCACACTTGTAAATCATGTGTTGCTTGGACACATTAGGTATCCCAAGCACACATTGATCCCTGCACATTTGCTTTAGGGTTCTTTCACCTATGTGCCCTAATCTCTTGTGCCATATTTCTAACTCTGAAAGTGTCTGATCCTTGTAATTATACAAAGCAATGTTCTTGGTGTCTTCTAGCTCAAAAGTAAACAATCTACCTGATTTCTCCCCTTTGGCTATCCTTCTGAATCCATGTCTTGGTTCCTCCACATATGCTCCATGTTGTGTGAATCTGACCTGCAAACCTTTCTCCACAATCTGACCAACACTCATTAGATTCTTGGTGATGGTTGGTACATAGAGTACCCTGCTCAATAGGTTCTGGTTACCATCACATGTCTTCACATTTCCAATCTTAACAACAGAATGTTTAGTGTCATCACCTGTTTGTACTTGATGTTTTCCCTTGGGTTCTTCCAAATCAGAAAGTAGTGCCACATTGCCAGCTACATGGTTAGAACATCCTGAATCAATATAAAATAAATGATCATCATTTGTACCTATCTTGGAGGTCATATTCATGATCAATAGGGAGTCATCTTGCTCCTCTGTGTAGTTGTTGTAGTCTCTTCTATTTCTAAATCCACCTTGGTAGTTACCATTGTGGTTGTTGTTGTAGTTGTTGTTGTATTGATTGTTGTATCCATTGTAGCTTTGATGTTGGTTGAATCTGCCTCTCCCTTGAGAGTATCCACCTCTTGAGTAGCCTCTTCCTCTCTGATTCTTGTAGTTCTTGTAGCATTCATCTGTGGTATGATTAGAAAATCCACAAATGTTGCATGGTGATGAGTTGTAGGGTCTCCCCCTACCTGACTTACTCCTCTGCCTCTTCCTCTAGATGATCTACCTCTCCCTGCATAATTAGCTTGGGAGGTAGAGCCTTCTTCATCCTGTTTCTTCCCTTTACCTTTATCTTTAAGTTTCTTATCAGTATAGAGAGCAGAGGGGTTATTACCTTTTGATTGATCTCCTGCCTTTGTAAACTTTGCTTCATGTGTAAATAGTTGGCCCATGAGTGTTGTGAGATCTGGGGTATGCATGTCCATATAGAGGTCCATTGCAGTGGTGAAACTTTCCCACTTATCATCTGCCTTGAGTCCATTTGTTACTTGCCTGACTATTTGCTCCTCTTCAATCTCCTCTCCAATGCTTGCTAGTTGGTCTGCCACATCTTTAATCTTAGTCACATACTCTGAGACTGGTTGCTTGGGCTGCTTCCTGAGGGTTGTGAATTCAATCCATAGTTGATTCTTCCTGGCCCTTGTGTTGGAAGAAAAGTAGTTTGACAAGGTTTCCCAAGTCTCTTGGGAAGTCTTACAATTCCTTACATGAGGTAAAAGAAAGTCAGATATAGAGTTTAAGAGATAAGACCTTGCCAAAGCATCCTTTGCACACCATTGGTTGAGTCTCTCATGTTCATCCTTTGTTGGTAGTCCCCCCCTAGTTTTGAATGAGGGCAATTCCTCATCTCCTGATATGTATCCAAATAAACTTCTGCCTTGTAGATAGGTCTTCATTCTCAATGACCAAGCTTGGTAGTTGTTCCTGTCCAACTTGTCAATGAATGAAGGAAATCCATCACCCATGTTTACCTTCTTTGCTCTGATACCACTGTTGGGAGTGATGGTTGGATGCACTCAAGAGATTGAGTTGGTGCTGCTATACCTGCTTCACACCAGCCCTCCTTTGATTCCAGAAATGCTTAGTACACACCTTGAGCTTCCAAATGATACCAAGAAAGCATATATGTACTTTGCAAATGGTTTGTGTAATGATCAAACCAAAACAGATAACTTGGTTCCTTCACAAATCAAAAAACTTGCTATTTCTATAATGATACCTGCTCAGTGTTATGCTCAGTGTGACCAGCACACTTGAAATTGAAACAATTCCTTTTGGAGGTATTAAATTACCTTAATAAGCTACCAATTGCAAGTGGAATCACTCAAATTGATAAATCATACACTGAGAAATAAGTTTAGCAAAATTATGATTACCCCCGACTTTTTAGGAACTCTGCAGACACACACTAGTGTGCACTTCGATCACGATTTCTCCGAGATGGCTGAATGGAATCTTCTGAAATTTTGTATGCTTGTAGAAGACCTTGAGCTGGTTCCAACGAGCTATTAAACTCTTGATTTGGTTCAGTGAGCACTGAGAAATGCTCCTTGGAAGTTGACAGACTTGGAGTAGAAAACATAGAGAACTAGATATGATGAATGTGTATATATCTATTGATTGATATGATTATACAAACTCATTAGCATGGCAAGCATGGCTAATTGAGGTGTGGTGGTGTAGGCTATGGAGTAGCACTAACACACACACAGTTACAATGACAAAATGCCTCGGGGAGTGAGCTAAAGTGACAGGACTCTCCGCGAGTTTTTGATTGCATCTTTTTATAGAGAAAGAGAAATCTCCTATATTATCTACTCTAAAAGTAAGGAGATATTCTCTCCAATCATACCATCCAAATTCCACGACTAATCAAGTAGGTATGTGTTACAAGTAAATGCCAAGTCATATAGACTTTTACAAAGGGATAAAAAAGTAAGAACATCTAAGCATATGTTCATATGAACCTTGCTTCAAGTGAAGCCTTGATAAACCTTTGTCCAAGCTAGTCTTCCATGATTCCAAGCCAATGTGTGAAGGCTTGATATGCACCAACATCTATCTCTCTAACTCCTATCTATCTATCTATCTATCTATCTATCTATCTATCATCTATCTATCTATCTATCTATCTATCTATCTATCTATCTATCTATCTATCTATCTATCTATCTATCTATCTATCTATCTATCTATCTATCTATCATAGCTATCTATCTATCTATCTATCTATTAAGCTATCTATCTATCTTATCTATCTAGTCTATCTATCTATCTATCTATCTATCTATACTATCTATCGATCTATCTATCTATCTATCTATCTATCTAGTTAGGTATCTATCTATCTATCTAGTCTATTGATCTATCTATCTATCTATCTATCTATCTATCTATCTATCTATCTATCTATCTATCTATCTATCTATCTATCTATCTATCTATCTATCTATCTATCTATCTATCTATCTAATCTATC
>MU260453.1:25000-45000 GCA_020310875.1 Ceratopteris richardii
CTATCTATCTATCTATCTATCTATCTATCTATCTATCTATCTATCTATCTATCTATCTATCTATCTATCTATCTATCTATCTATCTATCTATCTATCTATCTATCTATCTATCTATCTATCTATCTATCTATCTATCTATCTATCTATCTATCTATCTATCTATCTATCTATCTATCTATCTATCTATCTATCTATCTATCTATCTATCTATCTATCTATCTATCTATCTATCTATCTATCTATCTATCTATCTATCTATCTATCTATCTATCTATCTATCTATCTATCTATCTATCTATCTATCTATCTATCTATCTATCTATCTATCTATCTATCTATCTATCTATCTATCTATCTATCTATCTATCTATCTATCTATCTATCTATCTATCTATCTATCTATCTATCTATCTATCTATCTATCTATCTATCTATCTATCTATCTATCTATCTATCTATCTATCTATCTATCTATCTATCTATCTATCTATCTATCTATCTATCTATCTATCTATCTATCTATCTATCTATCTATCTATCTATCTATCTATCTATCTATCTATCTATCTATCTATCTATCTATCTATCTATCTATCTATCTATCTATCTATCTATCTATCTATCTATCTATCTATCTATCTATCTATCTATCTATCTATCTATCTATCTATCTATCTATCTATCTATCTATCTATCTATCTATCTATCTATCTATCTATCTATCTATCTATCTATCTATCTATCTATCTATCTATCTATCTATCTATCTATCTATCTATCTATCTATCTATCTATCTATCTATCTATCTATCTATCTATCTATCTATCTATCTATCTATCTATCTATCTATCTATCTATCTATCTATCTATCTATCTATCTATCTATCTATCTATCTATCTATCTATCTATCTATCTATCTATCTATCTATCTATCTATCTATCTATCTATCTATCTATCTATCTATCTATCTATCTATCTATCTATCTATCTATCTATCTATCTATCTATCTATCTATCTATCTATCTATCTATCTATCTATCTATCTATCTATCTATCTATCTATCTATCTATCTATCTATCTATCTATCTATCTATCTATCTATCTATCTATCTATCTATCTATCTATCTATCTATCTATCTATCTATCTATCTATCTATCTATCTATCTATCTATCTATCTATCTATCTATCTATCTATCTATCTATCTATCTATCTATCTATCTATCTATCTATCTATCTATCTATCTATCTATCTATCTATCTATCTATCTATCTATCTATCTATCTATCTATCTATCTATCTATCTATCTATCTATCTATCTATCTATCTATCTATCTATCTATCTATCTATCTATCTATCTATCTATCTATCTATCTATCTATCTATCTATCTATCTATCTATCTATCTATCTATCTATCTATCTATCTATCTATCTATCTATCTATCTATCTATCTATCTATCTATCTATCTATCTATCTATCTATCTATCTATCTATCTATCTATCTATCTATCTATCTATCTATCTATCTATCTATCTATCTATCTATCTATCTATCTATCTATCTATCTATCTATCTATCTATCTATCTATCTATCTATCTATCTATCTATCTATCTATCTATCTATCTATCTATCTATCTATCTATCTATCTATCTATCTATCTATCTATCTATCTATCTATCTATCTATCTATCTATCTATCTATCTATCTATCTATCTATCTATCTATCTATCTATCTATCTATCTATCTATCTATCTATCTATCTATCTATCTATCTATCTATCTATCTATCTATCTATCTATCTATCTATCTATCTATCTATCTATCTATCTATCTATCTATCTATCTATCTATCTATCTATCTATCTATCTATCTATCTATCTATCTATCTATCTATCTATCTATCTATCTATCTATCTATCTATCTATCTATCTATCTATCTATCTATCTATCTATCTATCTATCTATCTATCTATCTATCTATCTATCTATCTATCTATCTATCTATCTATCTATCTATCTATCTATCTATCTATCTATCTATCTATCTATCTATCTATCTATCTATCTATCTATCTATCTATCTATCTATCTATCTATCTATCTATCTATCTATCTATCTATCTATCTATCTATCTATCTATCTATCTATCTATCTATCTATCTATCTATCTATCTATCTATCTATCTATCTATCTATCTATCTATCTATCTATCTATCTATCTATCTATCTATCTATCTATCTATCTATCTATCTATCTATCTATCTATCTATCTATCTATCTCTATCTATCTATCTATCTATCTATCTATCTATCTATCTATCTATCTATCTATCTATCTATCTATCTATCTATCTATCTATCTATCTATCTATCTATCTATCTATCTATCTATCTATCTATCTATCTATCTATCTATCTATCTATCTATCTATCTATCTATCTATCTATCTATCTATCTATCTATCTATCTATCTATCTATCTATCTATCTATCTATCTATCTATCTATCTATCTATCTATCTATCTATCTATCTATCTATCTATCTATCTATCTATCTATCTATCTATCTATCTATCTATCTATCTATCTATCTATCTATCTATCTATCTATCTATCTATCTATCTATCTATCTATCTATCTATCTATCTATCTATCTATCTATCTATCTATCTATCTATCTATCTATCTATCTATCTATCTATCTATCTATCTATCTATCTATCTATCTATCTATCTATCTATCTATCTATCTATCTATCTATCTATCTATCTATCTATCTATCTATCTATCTATCTATCTATCTATCTATCTATCTATCTATCTATCTATCTATCTATCTATCTATCTATCTATCTATCTATCTATCTATCTATCTATCTATCTATCTATCTATCTATCTATCTATCTATCTATCTATCTATCTATCTATCTATCTATCTATATCTATCTATCTATCTATCTATCTATCTATCTATCTATCTATCTATCTATCTATCTATCTATCTATCTATCTATCTATCTATCTATCTATCTATCTATCTATCTATCTATCTATCTATCTATCTATCTATCTATCTATCTATCTATCTATCTATCTATCTATCTATCTATCTATCTATCTATCTATCTATCTATCTATCTATCTATCTATCTATCTATCTATCTATCTATCTATCTATCTATCTATCTATCTATCTATCTATCTATCTATCTATCTATCTATCTCTATCTATCTATCTATCTATCTATCTATCTATCTATCTATCTATCTATCTATCTATCTATCTATCTATCTATCTATCTATCTATCTATCTATCTATCTATCTATCTATCTATCTATCTATCTATCTATCTATCTATCTATCTATCTATCTATCTATCTATCTATCTATCTATCTATCTATCTATCTATCTATCTATCTATCTATCTATCTATCTATCTATCTATCTATCTATCTATCTATCTATCTATCTATCTATCTATCTATCTATCTATCTATCTATCTATCTATCTATCTATCTATCTATCTATCTATCTATCTATCTATCTATCTATCTATCTATCTATCTATCTATCTATCTATCTATCTATCTATCTATCTATCTATCTATCTATCTATCTATCTATCTATCTATCTATCTATCTATCTATCTATCTATCTATCTATCTATCTATCTATCTATCTATCTATCTATCTATCTATCTATCTATCTATCTATCTATCTATCTATCTATCTATCTATCTATCTATCTATCTATCTATCTATCTATCTATCTATCTATCTATCTATCTATCTATCTATCTATCTATCTATCTATCTATCTATCTATCTATCTATCTATCTATCTATCTATCTATCTATCTATCTATCTATCTATCTATCTATCTATCTATCTATCTATCTATCTATCTATCTATCTATCTATCTATCTATCTATCTATCTATCTATCTATCTATCTATCTATCTATCTATCTATCTATCTATCTATCTATCTATCTATCTATCTATCTATCTATCTATCTATCTATCTATCTATCTATCTATCTATCTATCTATCTATCTATCTATCTATCTATCTATCTATCTATCTATCTATCTATCTATCTATCTATCTATCTATCTATCTATCTATCTATCTATCTATCTATCTATCTATCTATCTATCTATCTATCTATCTATCTATCTATCTATCTATCTATCTATCTATCTATCTATCTATCTATCTATCTATCTATCTATCTATCTATCTATCTATCTATCTATCTATCTATCTATCTATCTATCTATCTATCTATCTATCTATCTATCTATCTATCTATCTATCTATCTATCTATCTATCTATCTATCTATCTATCTATCTATCTATCTATCTATCTATCTATCTATCTATCTATCTATCTATCTATCTATCTATCTATCTATCTATCTATCTATCTATCTATCTATCTATCTATCTATCTATCTATCTATCTATCTATCTATCTATCTATCTATCTATCTATCTATCTATCTATCTATCTATCTATCTATCTATATCTATCTATCTATCTATCTATCTATCTATCTATCTATCTATCTATCTATCTATCTATCTATCTATCTATCTATCTATCTATCTATCTATCTATCTATCTATCTATCTATCTATCTATCTATCTATCTATCTATCTATCTATCTATCTATCTATCTATCTATCTATCTATCTATCTATCTATCTATCTATCTATCTATCTATCTATCTATCTATCTATCTATCTATCTATCTATCTATCTATCTATCTATCTATCTATCTATCTATCTATCTATCTATCTATCTATCTATCTATCTATCTATCTATCTATCTATCTATCTATCTATCTATCTATCTATCTATCTATCTATCTATCTATCTATCTATCTATCTATCTATCTATCTATCTATCTATCTATCTATCTATCTATCTATCTATCTATCTATCTATCTATCTATCTATCTATCTATCTATCTATCTATCTATCTATCTATCTATCTATCTATCTATCTATCTATCTATCTATCTATCTATCTATCTATCTATCTATCTATCTATCTATCTATCTATCTATCTATCTATCTATCTATCTATCTATCTATCTATCTATCTATCTATCTATCTATCTATCTATCTATCTATCTATCTATCTATCTATCTATCTATCTATCTATCTATCTATCTATCTATCTATCTATCTATCTATCTATCTATCTATCTATCTATCTATCTATCTATCTATCTATCTATCTATCTATCTATCTATCTATCTATCTATCTATCTATCTATCTATCTATCTATCTATCTATCTATCTATCTATCTATCTATCTATCTATCTATCTATCTATCTATCTATCTATCTATCTATCTATCTATCTATCTATCTATCTATCTATCTATCTATCTATCTATCTATCTATCTATCTATCTATCTATCTATCTATCTATCTATCTATCTATCTATCTATCTATCTATCTATCTATCTATCTATCTATCTATCTATCTATCTATCTATCTATCTATCTATCTATCTATCTATCTATCTATCTATCTATCTATCTATCTATCTATCTATCTATCTATCTATCTATCTATCTATCTATCTATCTATCTATCTATCTATCTATCTATCTATCTATCTATCTATCTATCTATCTATCTATCTATCTATCTATCTATCTATCTATCTATCTATCTATCTATCTATCTATCTATCTATCTATCTATCTATCTATCTATCTATCTATCTATCTATCTATCTATCTATCTATCTATCTATCTATCTATCTATCTATCTATCTATCTATCTATCTATCTATCTATCTATCTATCTATCTATCTATCTATCTATCTATCTATCTATCTATCTATCTATCTATCTATCTATCTATCTATCTATCTATCTATCTATCTATCTATCTATCTATCTATCTATCTATCTATCTATCTATCTATCTATCTATCTATCTATCTATCTATCTATCTATCTATCTATCTATCTATCTATCTATCTATCTATCTATCTATCTATCTATCTATCTATCTATCTATCTATCTATCTATCTATCTATCTATCTATCTATCTATCTATCTATCTATCTATCTATCTATCTATCTATCTATCTATCTATCTATCTATCTATCTATCTATCTATCTATCTATCTATCTATCTATCTATCTATCTATCTATCTATCTATCTATCTATCTATCTATCTATCTATCTATCTATCTATCTATCTATCTATCTATCTATCTATCTATCTATCTATCTATCTATCTATCTATCTATCTATCTATCTATCTATCTATCTATCTATCTATCTATCTATCTATCTATCTATCTATATCTATCTATCTATCTATCTATCTATCTATCTATCTATCTATCTATCTATCTATCTCTATCTATCTATCTATCTATCTATCTATCTATCTATCTATCTATCTATCTATCTATCTATCTATCTATCTATCTATCTATCTATCTATCTATCTATCTATCTATCTATCTATCTATCTATCTATCTATCTATCTATCTATCTATCTATCTATCTATCTATCTATCTATCTATCTATCTATCTATCTATCTATCTATCTATCTATCTATCTATCTATCTATCTATCTATCTATCTATCTATCTATCTATCTATCTATCTATCTATCTATCTATCTATCTATCTATCTATCTATCTATCTATCTATCTATCTATCTATCTATCTATCTATCTATCTATCTATCTATCTATCTATCTATCTATCTATCTATCTATCTATCTATCTATCTATCTATCTATCTATCTATCTATCTATCTATCTATCTATCTATCTATCTATCTATCTATCTATCTATCTATCTATCTATCTATCTATCTATCTATCTATCTATCTATCTATCTATCTATCTATCTATCTATCTATCTATCTATCTATCTATCTATCTATCTATCTATCTATCTATCTATCTATCTATCTATCTATCTATCTATCTATCTATCTATCTATCTATCTATCTATCTATCTATCTATCTATCTATCTATCTATCTATCTATCTATCTATCTATCTATCTATCTATCTATCTATCTATCTATCTATCTATCTATCTATCTATATCTATCTATCTATCTATCTATCTATCTATCTATCTATCTATCTATCTATCTATCTATCTATCTATCTATCTATCTATCTATCTATCTATCTATCTATCTATCTATCTATCTATCTATCTATCTATCTATCTATCTATCTATCTATCTATCTATCTATCTATCTATCTATCTATCTATCTATCTATCTATCTATCTATCTATCTATCTATCTATCTATCTATCTATCTATCTATCTATCTATCTATCTATCTATCTATCTATCTATCTATCTATCTATCTATCTATCTATCTATCTATCTATCTATCTATCTATCTATCTATCTATCTATCTATCTATCTATCTATCTATCTATCTATCTATCTATCTATCTATCTATCTATCTATCTATCTCTATCTATCTATCTATCTATCTATCTATCTATCTATCTATCTATCTATCTATCTATCTATCTATCTATCTATCTATCTATCTATCTATCTATCTATCTATCTATCTATCTATCTATCTATCTATCTATCTATCTATCTATCTATCTATCTATCTATCTATCTATCTATCTATCTATCTATCTATCTATCTATCTATCTATCTATCTATCTATCTATCTATCTATCTATCTATCTATCTATCTATCTATCTATCTATCTATCTATCTATCTATCTATCTATCTATCTATCTATCTATCTATCTATCTATCTATCTATCTATCTATCTATATCTATCTATCTATCTATCTATCTATCTATCTATCTATCTATCTATCTATCTATCTATCTATCTATCTATCTATCTATCTATCTATCTATCTATCTATCTATCTATCTATCTATCTATCTATCTATCTATCTATCTATCTATCTATCTATCTATCTATCTATCTATCTATCTATCTATCTATCTATCTATCTATCTATCTATCTATCTATCTATCTATCTATCTATCTATCTATCTATCTATCTATCTATCTATCTATCTATCTATCTATCTATCTATCTATCTATCTATCTATCTATCTATCTATCTATCTATCTATCTATCTATCTATCTATCTATCTATCTATCTATCTATCTATCTATCTATCTATCTATCTATCTATCTATCTATCTATCTATCTATCTATCTATCTATCTATCTATCTATCTATCTATCTATCTATCTATCTATCTATCTATCTATCTATCTATCTATCTATCTATCTATCTATCTATCTATCTATCTATCTATCTATCTATCTATCTATCTATCTATCTATCTATCTATCTATCTATCTATCTATCTCTATCTATCTATCTATCTATCTATCTATCTATCTATCTATCTATCTATCTATCTATCTATCTATCTATCTATCTATCTATCTATCTATCTATCTATCTATCTATCTATCTATCTATCTATCTATCTATCTATCTATCTATCTATCTATCTATCTATCTATCTATCTATCTATCTATCTATCTATCTATCTATCTATCTATCTATCTATCTATCTATCTATCTATCTATCTATCTATCTATCTATCTATCTATCTATCTATCTATCTATCTATCTATCTATCTATCTATCTATCTATCTATCTATCTATCTATCTATCTATCTATCTATCTATCTATCTATCTATCTATCTATCTATCTATCTATCTATCTATCTATCTATCTATCTATCTATCTATCTATCTATCTATCTATCTATCTATCTATCTATCTATCTATCTATCTATCTATCTATCTATCTATCTATCTATCTATCTATCTATCTATCTATCTATCTATCTATCTATCTATCTATCTATCTATCTATCTATCTATCTATCTATCTATCTATCTATCTATCTATCTATCTATCTATCTATCTATCTATCTATCTATCTATCTATCTATCTATCTATCTATCTATCTATCTATCTATCTATCTATCTATCTATCTATCTATCTATCTATCTATCTATCTATCTATCTATCTATCTATCTATCTATCTATCTATCTATCTATCTATCTATCTATCTATCTATCTATCTATCTATCTATCTATCTATCTATCTATCTATCTATCTATCTATCTATCTATCTATCTATCTATCTATCTATCTATCTATCTATCTATCTATCTATCTATCTATCTATCTATCTATCTATCTATCTATCTATCTATCTATCTATCTATCTATCTATCTATCTATCTATCTATCTATCTATCTATCTATCTATCTATCTATCTATCTATCTATCTATCTATCTATCTATCTATCTATCTATCTATCTATCTATCTATCTATCTATCTATCTATCTATCTATCTATCTATCTATCTATCTATCTATCTATCTATCTATCTATCTATCTATCTATCTATCTATCTATCTATCTATCTATCTATCTATCTATCTATCTATCTATCTATCTATCTATCTATCTATCTATCTATCTATCTATCTATCTATCTATCTATCTATCTATCTATCTATATCTATCTATCTATCTATCTATCTATCTATCTATCTATCTATCTATCTATCTATCTATCTATCTATATCTATCTATCTATCTATCTATCTATCTATCTATCTATCTATCTATCTATCTATCTATCTATCTATCTATCTATCTATCTATCTATCTATCTATCTATCTATCTATCTATCTATCTATCTATCTATCTATCTATCTATCTATCTATCTATCTATCTATCTATCTATCTATCTATCTATCTATCTATCTATCTATCTATCTATCTATCTATCTATCTATCTATCTATCTATCTATCTATCTATCTATCTATCTATCTATCTATCTATCTATCTATCTATCTATCTATCTATCTATCTATCTATCTATCTATCTATCTATCTATCTATCTATCTATCTATCTATCTATCTATCTATCTATCTATCTATCTATCTATCTATCTATCTATCTATCTATCTATCTATCTATCTATCTATCTATCTATCTATCTATCTATCTATCTATCTATCTATCTATCTATCTATCTATCTATCTATCTATCTATCTATCTATCTATCTATCTATCTATCTATCTATCTATCTATCTATCTATCTATCTATCTATCTATCTATCTATCTATCTATCTATCTATCTATCTATCTATCTATCTATCTATCTATCTATCTATCTATCTATCTATCTATCTATCTATCTATCTATCTATCTATCTATCTATCTATCTATCTATCTATCTATCTATCTATCTATCTATCTATCTATCTATCTATCTATCTATCTATCTATCTATCTATCTATCTATCTATCTATCTATCTATCTATCTATCTATCTATCTATCTATCTATCTATCTATCTATCTATCTCTATCTATCTATCTATCTATCTATCTATCTATCTATCTATCTATCTATCTATCTATCTATCTATCTATCTATCTATCTATCTATCTATCTATCTATCTATCTATCTATCTATCTATCTATCTATCTATCTATCTATCTATCTATCTATCTATCTATCTATCTATCTATCTATCTATCTATCTATCTATCTATCTATCTATCTATCTATCTATCTATCTATCTATCTATCTATCTATCTATCTATCTATCTATCTATCTATCTATCTATCTATCTATCTATCTATCTATCTATCTATCTATCTATCTATCTATCTATCTATCTATCTATCTATCTATCTATCTATCTATCTATCTATCTATCTATCTATCTATCTATCTATCTATCTATCTATCTATCTATCTATCTATCTATCTATCTATCTATCTATCTATCTATCTATCTATCTATCTATCTATCTATCTATCTATCTATCTATCTATCTATCTATCTATCTATCTATCTATCTATCTATCTATCTATCTATCTATCTATCTATCTATCTATCTATCTATCTATCTATCTATCTATCTATCTATCTATCTATCTATCTATCTATCTATCTATCTATCTATCTATCTATCTATCTATCTATCTATCTATCTATCTATCTATCTATCTATCTATCTATCTATCTATCTATCTATCTATCTATCTATCTATCTATCTATCTATCTATCTATCTATCTATCTATCTATCTATCTATCTATCTATCTATCTATCTATCTATCTATCTATCTATCTATCTATCTATCTATCTATCTATCTATCTATCTATCTATCTATCTATCTATCTATCTATCTATCTATCTATCTATCTATCTATCTATCTATCTATCTATCTATCTATCTATCTATCTATCTATCTATCTATCTATCTATCTATCTATCTATCTATCTATCTATCTATCTATCTATCTATCTATCTATCTATCTATCTATCTATCTATCTATCTATCTATCTATCTATCTATCTATCTATCTATCTATCTATCTATCTATCTATCTATCTATCTATCTATCTATCTATCTATCTATCTATCTATCTATCTATCTATCTATCTATCTATCTATCTATCTATCTATCTATCTATCTATCTATCTATCTATCTATCTATCTATCTATCTATCTATCTATCTATCTATCTATCTATCTATCTATCTATCTATCTATCTATCTATCTATCTATCTATCTATCTATCTATCTATCTATCTATCTATCTATCTATCTATCTATCTATCTATCTATCTATCTATCTATCTATCTATCTATCTATCTATCTATCTATCTATCTATCTATCTATCTATCTATCTATCTATCTATCTATCTATCTATCTATCTATCTATCTATCTATCTATCTATCTATCTATCTATCTATCTATCTATCTATCTATCTATCTATCTATCTATCTATCTATCTATCTATCTATCTATCTATCTATCTATCTATCTATCTATCTATCTATCTATCTATCTATCTATCTATCTATCTATCTATCTATCTATCTATCTATCTATCTATCTATCTATCTATCTATCTATCTATCTATCTATCTATCTATCTATCTATCTATCTATATCTATCTATCTATCTATCTATCTATCTATCTATCTATCTATCTATCTATCTATCTATCTATCTATCTATCTATCTATCTATCTATCTATCTATCTATCTATCTATCTATCTATCTATCTATCTATCTATCTATCTATCTATCTATCTATCTATCTATCTATCTATCTATCTATCTATCTATCTCTATCTATCTATCTATCTATCTATCTATCTATCTATCTATCTATCTATCTATCTATCTATCTATCTATCTATCTATCTATCTATCTATCTATCTATCTATCTATCTATCTATCTATCTATCTATCTATCTATCTATCTATCTATCTATCTATCTATCTATCTATCTATCTATCTATCTATCTATCTATCTATCTATCTATCTATCTATCTATCTATCTATCTATCTATCTATCTATCTATCTATCTATCTATCTATCTATCTATCTATCTATCTATCTATCTATCTATCTATCTATCTATCTATCTATCTATCTATCTATCTATCTATCTATCTATCTATCTATCTATCTATCTATCTATCTATCTATCTATCTATCTATCTATCTATCTATCTATCTATCTATCTATCTATCTATCTATCTATCTATCTATCTATCTATCTATCTATCTATCTATCTATCTATCTATCTATCTATCTATCTATCTATCTATCTATCTATCTATCTATCTATCTATCTATCTATCTATCTATCTATCTATCTATCTATCTATCTATCTATCTATCTATCTATCTATCTATCTATCTATCTATCTATCTATCTATCTATCTATCTATCTATCTATCTATCTATCTATCTATCTATCTATCTATCTATCTATCTATCTATCTATCTATCTATCTATCTATCTATCTATCTATCTATCTATCTATCTATCTATCTATCTATCTATCTATCTATCTATCTATCTATCTATCTATCTATCTATCTATCTATCTATCTATCTATCTATCTATCTATCTATCTATCTATCTATCTATCTATCTATCTATCTATCTATCTATCTATCTATCTATCTATCTATCTATCTATCTATCTATCTATCTATCTATCTATCTATCTATCTATCTATCTATCTATCTATCTATCTATCTCTATCTATCTATCTATCTATCTATCTATCTATCTATCTATCTATCTATCTATCTATCTATCTATCTATCTATCTATCTATCTATCTATCTATCTATCTATCTATCTATCTATCTATCTATCTATCTATCTATCTATCTATCTATCTATCTATCTATCTATCTATCTATCTATCTATCTATCTATCTATCTATCTATCTATCTATCTATCTATCTATCTATCTATCTATCTATCTATCTATCTATCTATCTATCTATCTATCTATCTATCTATCTATATCTATCTATCTATCTATCTATCTATCTATCTATCTATCTATCTATCTATCTATCTATCTATCTATCTATCTATCTATCTATCTATCTATCTATCTATCTATCTATCTATCTATCTATCTATCTATCTATCTATCTATCTATCTATCTATCTATCTATCTATCTATCTATCTATCTATCTATCTATCTATCTATCTATCTATCTATCTATCTATCTATCTATCTATCTATCTATCTATCTATCTATCTATCTATCTATCTATCTATATCTATCTATCTATCTATCTATCTATCTATCTATCTATCTATCTATCTATCTATCTATCTATCTATCTATCTATCTATCTATCTATCTATCTATCTATCTATCTATCTATCTATCTATCTATCTATCTATCTATCTATCTATCTATCTATCTATCTATCTATCTATATCTATCTATCTATCTATCTATCTATCTATCTATCTATCTATCTATCTATCTATCTATCTATCTATCTATCTATCTATCTATCTATCTATCTATCTATCTATCTATCTATCTATCTATCTATCTATCTATCTATCTATCTATCTATCTATCTATCTATCTATCTATCTATCTATCTATCTATCTATCTATCTATCTATCTATCTATCTATCTATCTATCTATCTATCTATCTATCTATCTATCTATCTATCTATCTATCTATCTATCTATCTATCTATCTATCTATCTATCTATCTATCTATCTATCTATCTATCTATCTATCTATCTATCTATCTATCTATCTATCTATCTATCTATCTATCTATCTATCTATCTATCTATCTATCTATCTATCTATCTATCTATCTATCTATCTATCTATCTATCTATCTATCTATCTATCTATCTATCTATCTATCTATCTATCTATCTATCTATCTATCTATCTATCTATCTATCTATCTATCTATCTATCTATCTATCTATCTATCTATCTATCTATCTATCTATCTATCTATCTATCTATCTATCTATCTATCTATCTATCTATCTATCTATCTATCTATCTATCTATCTATCTATCTATCTATCTATCTATCTATCTATCTATCTATCTATCTATCTATCTATCTATCTATCTATCTATCTATCTATCTATCTATCTATCTATCTATCTATCTATCTATCTATCTATCTATCTATCTATCTATCTATCTATCTATCTATCTATCTATCTATCTATCTATCTATCTATCTATCTATCTATCTATCTATCTATCTATCTATCTATCTATCTATCTATCTATCTATCTATCTATCTATCTATCTATCTATCTATCTATCTATCTATCTATCTATCTATCTATCTATCTATCTATCTCTATCTATCTATCTATCTATCTATCTATCTATCTATCTATCTATCTATCTATCTATCTATCTATCTATCTATCTATCTATCTATCTATCTATCTATCTATCTATCTATCTATCTATCTATCTATCTATCTATCTATCTATCTATCTATCTATCTATCTATCTATCTATCTATCTATCTATCTATCTATCTATCTATCTATCTATCTATCTATCTATCTATCTATCTATCTATCTATCTATCTATCTATCTATCTATCTATCTATCTATCTATCTATCTATCTATCTATCTATCTATCTATCTATCTATCTATCTATCTATCTATCTATCTATCTATCTATCTATCTATCTATCTATCTATCTATCTATCTATCTATCTATCTATCTATCTATCTATCTATCTATCTATCTATCTATCTATCTCTATCTATCTATCTATCTATCTATCTATCTATCTATCTATCTATCTATCTATCTATCTATCTATCTATCTATCTATCTATCTATCTATCTATCTATCTATCTATCTATCTATCTATCTATCTATCTATCTATCTATCTATCTATCTATCTATCTATCTATCTATCTATCTATCTATCTATCTATCTATCTATCTATCTATCTATCTATCTATCTATCTATCTATCTATCTATCTATCTATCTATCTATCTATCTATCTATCTATCTATCTATCTATCTATCTATCTATCTATCTATCTATCTATCTATCTATCTATCTATCTATCTATCTATCTATCTATCTATCTATCTATCTATCTATCTATCTATCTATCTATCTATCTATCTATCTATCTATCTATCTATCTATCTATCTATCTATCTATCTATCTATCTATCTATCTATCTATCTATCTATCTATCTATCTATCTATCTATCTATCTATCTATCTATCTATCTATCTATCTATCTATCTATCTATCTATCTATCTATCTATCTATCTATCTATCTATCTATCTATCTATCTATCTATCTATCTATCTATCTATCTATCTATCTATCTATCTATCTATCTATCTATCTATCTATCTATCTATCTATCTATCTATCTATCTATCTATCTATCTATCTATCTATCTATCTATCTATCTATCTATCTATCTATCTATCTATCTATCTATCTATCTATCTATCTATCTATCTATCTATCTATCTATCTATCTATCTATCTATCTATCTATCTATCTATCTATCTATCTATCTATCTATCTATCTATCTATCTATCTATCTATCTATCTATCTATCTATCTATCTATCTATCTATCTATCTATCTATCTATCTATCTATCTATCTATCTATCTATCTATCTATCTATCTATCTATCTATCTATCTATCTATCTATCTATCTATCTATCTATCTATCTATCTATCTATCTATCTATCTATCTATCTATCTATCTATCTATCTATCTATCTATCTATCTATCTATCTATCTATCTATCTATCTATCTATCTATCTATCTATCTATCTATCTATCTATCTATCTATCTATCTATCTATCTATCTATCTATCTATCTATCTATCTATCTATCTATCTATCTATCTCTATCTATCTATCTATCTATCTATCTATCTATCTATCTATCTATCTATCTATCTATCTATCTATCTATCTATCTATCTATCTATCTATCTATCTATCTATCTATCTATCTATCTATCTATCTATCTATCTATCTATCTATCTATCTATCTATCTATCTATCTATCTATCTATCTATCTATCTATCTATCTATCTATCTATCTATCTATCTATCTATCTATCTATCTATCTATCTATATCTATCTATCTATCTATCTATCTATCTATCTATCTATCTATCTATCTATCTATCTATCTATCTATCTATCTATCTATCTATCTATCTATCTATCTATCTATCTATCTATCTATCTATCTATCTATCTATCTATCTATCTATCTATCTATCTATCTATCTATCTATCTATCTATCTATCTATCTATCTATCTATCTATCTATCTATCTATCTATCTATCTATCTATCTATCTATCTATCTATCTATCTATCTATCTATCTATCTATCTATCTATCTATCTATCTATCTATCTATCTATCTATCTATCTATCTATCTATCTATCTATCTATCTATCTATCTATCTATCTATCTATCTATCTATCTATCTATCTATCTATCTATCTATCTATCTATCTATCTATCTATCTATCTATCTATCTATCTATCTATCTATCTATCTATCTATCTATCTATCTATCTATCTATCTATCTATCTATCTATCTATCTATCTATCTATCTATCTATCTATCTATCTATCTATCTATCTATCTATCTATCTATCTATCTATCTATCTATCTATCTATCTATCTATCTATCTATCTATCTATCTATCTATCTATCTATCTATATCTATCTATCTATCTATCTATCTATCTATCTATCTATCTATCTATCTATCTATCTATCTATCTATCTATCTATCTATCTATCTATCTATCTATCTATCTATCTATATCTATCTATCTATCTATCTATCTATCTATCTATCTATCTATCTATCTATCTATCTATCTATCTATCTATCTATCTATCTATCTATCTATCTATCTATCTATCTATCTATCTATCTATCTATCTATCTATCTATCTATCTATCTATCTATCTATCTATCTATCTATCTATCTATCTATCTATCTATCTATCTATCTATCTATCTATCTATCTATCTATCTATCTATCTATCTATCTATCTATCTATCTATCTATCTATCTATCTATCTATCTATCTATCTATCTATCTATCTATCTATCTATCTATCTATCTATCTATCTATCTATCTATCTATCTATCTCTATCTATCTATCTATCTATCTATCTATCTATCTATCTATCTATCTATCTATCTATCTATCTATCTATCTATCTATCTATCTATCTATCTATCTATCTATCTATCTATCTATCTATCTATCTATCTATCTATCTATCTATCTATCTATCTATCTATCTATCTATCTATCTATCTATCTATCTATCTATCTATCTATCTATCTATCTATCTATCTATCTATCTATCTATCTATCTATCTATCTATCTATCTATCTATCTATCTATCTATCTATCTATCTATCTATCTATCTATCTATCTATCTATCTATCTATCTATCTATCTATCTATCTATCTATCTATCTATCTATCTATCTATCTATCTATCTATCTATCTATCTATCTATCTATCTATCTATCTATCTATCTATCTATCTATCTATCTATCTATCTATCTATCTATCTATCTATCTATCTATCTATCTATCTATCTATCTATCTATCTATCTATCTATCTATCTATCTATCTATCTATCTATCTATCTATCTATCTATCTATCTATCTATCTATCTATCTATCTATCTATCTATCTATCTATCTATCTATCTATCTATCTATCTATCTATCTATCTATCTATCTATCTATCTATCTATCTATCTATCTATCTATCTATCTATCTATCTATCTATCTATCTATCTATCTATCTATCTATCTATCTATCTATCTATCTATCTATCTATCTATCTATCTATCTATCTATCTATCTATCTATCTATCTATCTATCTATCTATCTATCTATCTATCTATCTATCTATCTATCTATATCTATCTATCTATCTATCTATCTATCTATCTATCTATCTATCTATCTATCTATCTATCTATCTATCTATCTATCTATCTATCTATCTATCTATCTATCTATCTATCTATCTATCTATCTATCTATCTATCTATCTATCTATCTATCTATCTATCTATCTATCTATCTATCTATCTATCTATCTATCTATCTATCTATCTATCTATCTATCTATCTATCTATCTATCTATCTATCTATCTATCTATCTATCTATCTATCTATCTATCTATCTATCTATCTATCTATCTATCTATCTATCTATCTATCTATCTATCTATCTATCTATCTATCTATCTATCTATCTATCTATCTATCTATCTATCTCTATCTATCTATCTATCTATCTATCTATCTATCTATCTATCTATCTATCTATCTATCTATCTATCTATCTATCTATCTATCTATCTATCTATCTATCTATCTATCTATCTATCTATCTATCTATCTATCTATCTATCTATCTATCTATCTATCTATCTATCTATCTATCTATCTATCTATCTATCTATCTATCTATCTATCTATCTATCTATCTATCTATCTATCTATCTATCTATCTATCTATCTATCTATCTATCTATCTATCTATCTATCTATCTATCTATCTATCTATCTATCTATCTATCTATCTATCTATCTATCTATCTATCTATCTATCTATCTATCTATCTATCTATCTATCTATCTATCTATCTATCTATCTATCTATCTATCTATCTATCTATCTATCTATCTATCTATCTATCTATCTATCTATCTATCTATCTATCTATCTATCTATCTCTATCTATCTATCTATCTATCTATCTATCTATCTATCTATCTATCTATCTATCTATCTATCTATCTATCTATCTATCTATCTATCTATCTATCTATCTATCTATCTATCTATCTATCTATCTATCTATCTATCTATCTATCTATCTATCTATCTATCTATCTATCTATCTATCTATCTATCTATCTATCTATCTATCTATCTATCTATCTATCTATCTATCTATCTATCTATCTATCTATCTATCTATCTATCTATCTATCTATCTATCTATCTATCTATCTATCTATCTATCTATCTATCTATCTATCTATCTATCTATCTATCTATCTATCTATCTATCTATCTATCTATCTATCTATCTATCTATCTATCTATCTATCTATCTATCTATCTATCTATCTATCTATCTATCTATCTATCTATCTATCTATCTATCTATCTATCTATCTATCTATCTATCTATCTATCTATCTATCTATCTATCTATCTATCTATCTATCTATCTATCTATCTATCTATCTATCTATCTATCTATCTATCTATCTATCTATCTATCTATCTATCTATCTATCTATCTATCTATCTATCTATCTATCTATCTATCTATCTATCTATCTATCTATCTATCTATCT
>MU260453.1:55000-57500 GCA_020310875.1 Ceratopteris richardii
TGAGTCAAGTAAGAAGTGTCATATGAATACCTTGTAGGTTGCTTCCTCATTCTTGTTGACCTTCTTGGTTCACACTCTTCATGTATATCTGGATGTACTTCTTCATCAAATATTGGTCCATCTTCATTCCTTCTATATGATCCAACTCTTGATGTGCTTGCTTGCATATGTTCTTCATCACCATCTATCTGCATATGTGACTTACCTCTTGCACTCCTTCTTATCTCTTCTTCAAATGTTTCAAGATCACATTCTTTATCTGCATACCAACTCTTCTGTTCATCAAAGGTCACATCTCTGGAAACAATAAAATGTTTAGTTAAAGGACTCCATAGTCTATAACCCATTTGCTTTTCATCATACCCAATAAACACATATTTTTCTGCCTTTGGTTCAAGCTTATGTCTGAGTTGTGATGGTACATAAGCATAGGCAATTGACCCAAACACTTTACAATGGTCAAGTGTTGGTTTCTTACCCCACCAAGCTTCATAAGGGGTCATACCATTCAAAGCTCCACATGGTAGCCTATTCACAAGGTATGTGGCTGTATTTACAGCCTCAGCCCAAAGATAATTAGGGCAATTCTTTTCCTTTAGCATTGCTCTTGCAAATTCAACCAATGTTCTATTTCTCCTTTCTGCCACCCCATTATGTTGAGGTGTATACCTGCAAGTTATCTCTCTCTTGATACCTGCATTCCAAAGATAGTCATTAAACTCTTGAGAGAAGTATTCTCCCCCTCCATCAGACCTTAGCCTCTTGAGTTTGTGACCTGTAACTCTTTCTGCATAAGCATGAAAATGTTTGAAGGCTCCAAAGACTTCTGATCTTTCCTTTAGAACATAAAGAGTTATCCACCTTGTAGCATCATCAATAAACAAAACATAATACCTAGATCCATTTATTGAACCTTCTTTTGTTGGACCCCATACATCTGTATGTATGAGTTCAAGCAAACCCTCATGCTTGAAAACTTTCTTCTGAAATGGTTGTCTATGAGCTTTTCCCATCTGACAAGCTTCACACTTGTATATCATGTGTTGATTCTTCACATTTGGTAGTCCCAATACAGATTGATTCTCCACCATAGTTTTGATTCCTCTTTCATTGAAGTGTCCCAATCTCTTATGCCAAAGCTCTAACTCTGTAATTACTTCATCACCATGTGTGATTAGGGCTTGACCAACATTTCCTTGCACTTTGAGAGTAAAAAGTCTACCTTCCTTCTTACCACAAACAATGGGTTTGTAAGCATCCTCTGGATCTTCAACAAATACCCCTTCATTTGTAAATCTGACTTGAAAACCTTTTTCCACTATTTGTCCAACACTAATCAGATTCTTTGGTATTGTTGGAACATACAAAACATTTGTTAATAAATCAGCTCCACTCCTGCACTTCACTTTTCCAATTGAATGCACACTATGCTTTGTATTGTCACCTGTTTGTACTGTATGACTTGAATTGCCTTCTTCCAATTCTGACAATAATTCTATATTACCTGATAAATGATTTGAACAACCAGAGTCAATATAGAATACCTTGAGATCCTCCTTCTCTGATGAACTAATTGAATTCATCATCAGTGTTGTATGGTTGTCATTCTGTGTATCATTTGCATAATTATAATATGTGGTGTTGTATGATTGGTTCTGATTCCAATTTCTACCACCACCTCTTCCATAACTTCCTCTTGAATTCTGTCTTCCTCTTTGAAATTGATTCTGAAACCTTCCACCTCTTCCTCTGCCATTGTTATTCTGATTTTGACTTGCTCCTTGTTGATTGTGCCAACAATCATATGCTAGATGATTGCTCAATCCACAAATCCAACATGTCTTCTTGTTATTGTTCTGATTACCTCTACCTCTTCCATTTCCTCGACCTTTACCTCTGCCAAAACCTCTTCCTCTTGCATAATTTGCTTGAGTTGTTGACTCTTCTTCATCCTTTGCCTTGCCTTTATCTCCTTTCTTTTTATTCTTCACATACATTGCAGAACTTTGACCTTTGTCTCCATCTGACTTCAAGTCTTGCTCAAATGTGAGCATCAATCCAAGTAATTGATTTAATTCTGGCACATAATGATTTAATGAGAGTTCTGTTGAAAGTACAAAGGGCTTCCATCTCTCATCACCTCTTAACCCTGCAAGTAATTGTGCTATCAGCCTATGATCTTCAATATCCTCATAAATGGATCCAAGGCTATCTGCCAAGTCCTTCATCTTAGTGACATAATCACTAATGCTTTGATTCTGCTTTTTCTTGAATGTGGTAAACTCTGACCATAAGCTAGCTTTCCTAGCTTTAGTGGTGTTTTGGAAGTGGTCTTCCAAAGCATTCCAAATATCTTCAGCTGTTTCTAAACCTCTGATATGTGGCAACAAATGATCTGTAATAGTGTTGTATATATAAGCTCTTGCACTTGCATCTCTCTTCTGCCATAGCTTCAAAGCTTCTAGCTCTTCCTTCCTTGGATGACTTTCATCTTCAAATT
>MU260453.1:65000-87500 GCA_020310875.1 Ceratopteris richardii
TCTATCTATCTATCTATCTATCTATCTATCTATCTATCTATCTATCTATCTATCTATATAAGGTAATCAAAGTATTGCTACATGGAGCGGTACATCTAGAAGATTTGCAGGGTAAGAGGATACCCTTGGTCAATGAAGAGGTATCTGTCCTAAGTCAAAATAGAAGCATTACACCCCTTGTACATATCATGTTTCTCTCAGTAATTGCACTTTACCAAGATCTCAATAGAATAAGCGTAATAAGGAAGAAATTGCACCAGGGACGGTGCAAAGGCTTGATGTGGGGGTCTGTAGAGCCTCCATATGCCTCTCTCTCTTCCTCTCTATCTCCCCTTCCCTCTCTCTCCTCCCCTCACCTCTCACCCCCGCAAAGCCCCTCCCCTCCCCTCACCACTCACCCCCGCAAGCCCCCTCCCCTCCCCTCACCACCTCCCCCCACCTCCATGCGCCCTCCCCCTCATCCCCTTGCGCCCCACCTCCCACCACCTCCATGCGCCCTCCCCCTCACCCCCTTGCGGCCCACCTCCCTCCACCTCCATGCACCCTTCCCCCACCTCCATGCGCCCTTCCCCTCACCCCCTTTGCGGCCCACCTCCCTCCACCTCTATGCGCCCTCCCCCCACCTCCATGCGCCCTCCCCCTCATCCCCTTGCGCCCCACCTCCCACCACCTTCCTCTCCTCCCCTCACCACTAACCCCCGCCACCCCCCTCCCCTCCCCTCACCACTAACCCCCACCACCCCCCTCCCCTCCCCTCACCACTAACCCCCACCACCTCACTCCCCTCCCCTCACCACAAACCCCCTCCACCTCACTTCCTCCATGCGCCAAACCCCTCCCCTCGCCTCACCACTAACCCCCACCACCTCCCTCCCCTCCCCTCACCACTAACCCCGCCACCCCCCTCCCCTCCCCTCACCACTAACCCCCGCCACCTCCCTCCCCTCCCCTCACCACAAACCCCCTCCACCTCACTCCCTCCATGCGCCAACCCCCTCCCCTCGCCTCACCACTAACCCCCACCACCTCCCTCTCCTCCCCTCACCACAAAACCCCGCCACCTCCCTCCCCTCCCCTCACCACAAACCCCCTCCACCTCACTCCCTCCATGCGCCAACCCCCTCCCCTCGCCTCACCACTAACCCCCGCCACCACTATCTACCTATCTACCTATCTATCTATCTATCTATCTATCTATCTATCTATCTATCTATCTATCTATCTATCTATCTATCTATCTATCTATCTATCTATCTATCTATCTATCTATCTATCTATCTATCTATCTATCTATCTATCTATCTATCTATCTATCTTTCTTTCTATCTATCTATCTTTCTTTCTATCTATCTATCTATCTATCTATCTATCTATCTATCTATCTATCTATCTATCTATCTATCTATCTATCTATCTATCTATCTATCTATCTATCTATCTATCTATCTATCTATCTATCTATCTATCTATCTATATGTCTGTCTGTTTGTCTATCTATCTATCTATCTATCTATCTATCTATCTATCTATCTATCTATCTATCTATCTATCTATCTATCTATCTATCTATCTATCTATCTATCTATCTATCTATCTATCTATCTATCTATCTATCTATCTATCTATCTATCTATCTATCTATCTATCTATCTATCTATCTATCTATCTATCTATCTATCTATCTATCTATCTATCTATCTATCTATCTATCTATCTATCTATCTATCTATCTATCTATCTATCTATCTATCTATCTATCTATCTATCTATCTATCTATCTATCTATCTATCTATCTATCTATCTAGAAAACAACCCAATCAATCAGCTATGACCCAAACAACATCATGGCCTTTTGGGTTCGTGGCAAGCCCATAATGAAGTCCATGGAAATACTTTCCCATTTTCCATTGGGAATTTCCAAGGGATGTAACAAACCTTCTATTTTAAACTTTTTGGCTTTGTTTATTTGGTACTTGGTATATCTAAGTACATAATTTTGTACATCTTTATGTGAGTGAGTAAAATTGTCTTTTGATTAATTCATAATTTTTTTTGATTCTAGGATGTCCAGCACTTGGAATATCATGACATTCAAATAAAACTCTTTTCCTAAGTTCTTTCTCACAAAGGACACAAATCTTTCCCCTGTATAAAAGATATTCTTCTTGAATACTATAGTATTTAAAATTATCCTCATTTGATAAGTTTGTATTTTGAGTTGAAACCTTCATCTTGGCTTCTTTAAAGCTTGTATCTCCCTGATAATTGCCTTTCATTAATGTTATTAAGTCATTAGAAATTTGTATGAACCTCAGAGAATTTAACATTGGCATTCTCCTTAGTGCATCTGCCACTACACTACATTTTCCTCTTCTATCTCTAAGCTCGTAGTCAAATTCTTGGAGTAATTTGGCCCATCTAGCTTTTCTACCTACTAACTCAGATTAGTTTGCAAACCATTTAATACTTTCTTGATAAAAAACTATAGTTACTTTGGCACCAAACAAGTAATGTCTCCATTTTTTTAGAGCATGCACAATTGCATAAAGCTCTTTTTCATAGGTAGAATAATTTTTTTGAGCTGGGTTTAGCTTTTGAATTTCAAAAGCAATTGGTCAACCATTTTGATTCAAAATAGCTCCTATTGCTAGATCACTAGCATTTGTTTCAACTACGAAGGGTTCATTTGGACCTATTATATGTAGAACCAGGGCCGAAGCTAAGGCTTTCATAAGTCTTTCCATAGTTTTAGCCTATTCTTTCTCCCAGTTAAGACTTTTGGGTTTTCTCTTTAATTTCTCCAGTAAAGGGATTGAGAGATTTGCAAAGTTTAGGACAAATTTTCTGTAGTATCGTGCTAAGCCTTAAAAACTTTGAAGTTCTATAAAGGTTTTAGGGTGAGGCCAATTAAGAATAACCTGGAACTTTTCAAGATCTACTTGAATACCTTTCTCAGATATAATGTGTCCAAGAAATCTGATTTATGTTGAGAAGAATTCACATTTATCTTCTTTTCCAAACAATTTATTTTCTCTTAGAACTTGAAAAACTCTTTCCCTATGTTCTAAGTGAGAAGCTAGATCTTGACTATAGAAAAGAATGTTGTCACGGAAGTCAACTACAAAACTTAAAGAAAAGGTTTTTCGATTTTGCTTTCTCCTAGACCTTAGGATTAAGTCTAGGCCATGAAGGTCTAGGTCTCTTAAAGTCTTCTTTTTTTTAAGTGCCTAA
Organism: Ceratopteris richardii; assembly: GCA_020310875.1. Taxonomy (NCBI): domain Eukaryota; kingdom Viridiplantae; phylum Streptophyta; class Polypodiopsida; order Polypodiales; family Pteridaceae; genus Ceratopteris; species Ceratopteris richardii. Next base: position 68,233 of record MU260453.1, read on the forward strand.
ATTTCTTTTACATCTTTTAAACTTTTTATTTTCCCCGAAAAGATAAAGTGGCTGTGTTTTAGTTTTAGAATGATCCTCATAGATTTGTGTTAACTTTATAGCATCTTCTAAGCTTTTTGGAGCACTTCTCTTCCCTTCATGTTTGATCTGGTTGTCGAGACCACAGATAAAACCTCCAACTTTATGAAAATCATATAGATTTTGATGTTTGAGTATTATTCTCGATAATGAGAAATGTACAAAGAGAGGGGATGTCCTCGTTGAAGGAATCTATCCCATTCTTCATAGTTTCGCTCGTCTTCATTTTCTAGTAAGAATTCGTTTTTGAACAATTCTTCAAATTGATTCCAATTTTCTAGATTCTCTGAGTCTCTTTCAAGCTTATCCACCATTTGTAAGCCTTAGGTCCAAGTGACAAACTTGTTTCTAAGACTTGATAGGCTTCAAATGGGTGTTTTTTAACTGATGTATGTCTTGCCATTTATCCAAAAATGTCAAGACTGTATCCTTGTTTCATCCTTCATCTTCCCATGAGAATCGAGTGGTTTTAAATATTTCGCAAATGAATGACTCCTAGACCTAATGGAAGTAAGACGAGGATTTATAGTTACATCATCAGTATTATTCTTTAAAGATAAGTTACTATGGATTGGTAAAGGAGCATTTGGTCCTTTACTTGTGGATGAGTTCATTTGTCAAATGGACAAGGAACCCATTTGGGTAGGTAGGGGTAAAGTTGGACAAAGTGTATTCAAAATTTGTTCCATCTTCCCTTTAACTTCATTAATCAAAGTACGAAGGGTCCCCATCTCAGTTTGGATTTCCTTAACGATGAACATATCCACTTGGATATCATTCATCTTCTCATCCAATCCATTTAAGTCTTTATAAAGATTCACTTCTTGTCTTTCCTATTGTCCTATTTCAAGAAGACTCGGAGTGTAATCTAACAGTCTACCCCCTTTTTGTAGCACATAATCTACTTCTTGTCTAGGTATGTCTAACAACATATTGCTAGCATAAGAATCCCCCATTGAATACTTTGGGAATCAACTAGAAACGAGAAAATACCATTCCTAATATGCAAGGAAAAATAGATTAATATAAATTGAGTACTTCCTCCCTTCTAGTTGTAGGTCTGCTTGGGCCCCCTTAGATGATTCTCTATTCCTCTTCCATGGACAAAGTTGAAGTTTTATGGCTCTTCCTTCAATCACCAAAGCTCCAAAATCTCCACCAATGCTCCAAGTCTTTTAATATTTTTTGATAAAAAAGAGTAGGCACCAAGTACATAAAATCATTCTTTGAAATGACTTGCATGAGCTTCCTGTTGTACTTCGAGGGATGTCTTCTTGATCCTTCAAATGTCCTTCAAAATGGCCTTCTTCTTATACTAAAAAATTGAGTTGGAAAGAGTCGAGGGTGTCCTTCAAAGTGATTTAAATGGAGTATGAATGCTTTACTAAGTGATTTTGAGCTTCTCGAGATCCAAGTCCAAAACTCTACAGAAGCTAGAAAGTGAACAAGATTGGAGGCATCTGTTTCATAGGGATTTATCCCATATGTCATGCAAAATGCCTAGAGATGGGAGTATAAGAGAAGGAGCTCATGGAGGCTTTGAGTATCTCCTCAAAGGATTCCATGAGGTAATGGGAGAGTGCTTGCACAACTCTACTGTTCAGACTATGTTGCTTGTTGTCAGTTTCTTGGCCATGCACGCCCATTTGGGGTGGGAGTTATGATGGAGGGAGGTTCAATAGAGCCTCCTCTTAGAATCTTGAACAAGCCTTTGGGTAGAAATCTTCCTCACGTCCTTCGACACCTTCGAGTAGCAAAAACCAAAAAGCAAAATCTTTTTGAAAACTCCCTTTGTAGCACGCCCTTTGAGGCAGAATTCCTCCATGTGAGGATGGCTCCCGAGGTGGTTGAGCAACGTAAAACTTCAAAAAAATTCAGCGAGTTTTCAGTTTTTTCAACTTCAAGATGAAATCCTACACAAATAGCAAAGAATACCACAAGTCCCTACAAGTGAAAAGAACCAAGCTCTGATTACCACTGTTATGAAAAGCTTCTTCCTAGATTATAGCATCCACTAGAGAGTGAGTGAGTACGTCTCCACCCATCTAACTCCACTCATATTTATACCAAAGGTCCAAGGGGTGCATGTCTTAATATTCATCCATGTGTCCTTCACGTGGACACTTTCTAAAGTAAATCACATGGCTTCTATTTCAATTGAATCCTTCCCTTCACGTACGAGTCAAGGTGTCACTTGGGAGAAACTTCTCCCAAGACTAAGGTTCCTTTACCTTAGAATAATTATTTCTAAGGTAAAAAACCTTCGATTGAGACTTCAATTGAAATAAGTTGCCAAGGATTAAAACCAAAAACCATAGGTTCCTACTTCAAGGGTGTAAGCTATTAAATAAAACCAAGGCTTACCAAAGATAAATACCAATATATGAGGGTCTAGACCAAGGTTCATACAACATGATACTACTTGAAAATTTAGGTGTCAAAATGTAGAATCATATTACCATTTATTGTGATAATCATAGTAGCATATAGTTTGCACAAAATCCTATTTTTCATGCTAAAAAAAACCACATCAAGGTAGATCAACAATTCACCAAGGAGAAGGTATTGGTAGGCAAGATCGATCTTGTCTATGTGAGGACACATGAATGAGCTGCTAGATTTCTCACTAAAGCACTTGGAGGAGAGGTTCGAAAGATGTTGGGATTAAAGGATAACACACTGAGCTTGAGAGTGAACATTGAGATATCAATCTTGACATGTGATGATCGAGGATGGGACATACCCTCTTTCTTTTTGCGATCAATTATAGTGGTTACGCTGAATATTTCCATGATATTAGGGAGCTTCACCGAATTTATCTAGTGATAGTGATGGCACATTTGTTTCTTGCCAACTCACTTGTTCACAAACATTAGGATTTTCTTTATTTATATGTCATACTTTTTGTATTGTTGCATTAGGTAATTATTGTACAATCTCTTTATGTAATGGAAGAAAAGGAAGAAGAAGAAGATCATTCTTCCTTGCCTCAATCTTTGTGTATTTTATGGACCCATGTACATAGAGACAAGATGAAATCTGAAACACATAGAAAGAGAGATGTGTAGTAGACAAGACAATACATAGTATTGGGTGTAATCTTCCCCACACACTCTTTGCAATGATGTGCATGTACTTATAGGATTTTTTATTACATCCAAAATAAAGATTACGATGAGGGTGGTGTTTTGAAAAGCATGCATGAAAGTGGAAAGGTTGCTCTCTTTTACAGAGAGCCTTAAATCTTATTTACAAAAAAATATGATATACAGATATCTTTATCTTAACCACTCCCTTTATAAGTTTCTAGAAAGAACACTCTACGTGGGTCTTAACTTAAAAGTATATATAGAAAATATAATTTCTCTTATTTATGTGTAGACACATATGAATATCTTTTCGTAGAGATTTTTATCTCTAGTTTCCTATGGAAATATGGTTCGTAACCCTATCCATTGAGTTATTTGAAGTTCATTTACACATACCATGGTTCCTTGGAGTTATCAACTCATAACGTACTTGGATGAGAAGAATATGGGATTCAAGAGCACTAATTATCCTGAGAGACATCAATTTTCTTGTGAAGGTTTTAAGAGATTTATTTGACTCGGTTGAAGAGATCTTGAAGCATATATATCTAATATAGATTATACCTACAAAACTCTATACGTGGAGTTATGGTTCACAAAGCCATACTATTATTCGAGAATATATAGTATCTATATCAAAATTTGAAAGTGTATCTTGGTTTACATGAAGAACTTATTGGTTGTGAGCTCAATGGATATATCCCCACATATGGTGATTCATGAGAAATCTACTCTATTTTTGAAAAACAAAATCCCCCCAAAAAAATCAACGATGAACATACGAGCGGTTGCATTGGCAATGGCGACGTTACTTTCTTCTGATAGCTTCGTTTTGGCAAACCGATTGCGGCAGAAGGCGATTGTCCTTTTTGTATAACTTCTGAAAGCAATAAAATGACAATGCACTCATCGTTCAGGATACCTCATCATTATTCAGTGAAGAAGGAAGGAGGACTGACAGACGAAGCTCTAGCATATTATTTTGGGATTAATTTGTGTGCCTTATTCGTACATGTTTTTTTTTCTCGGCTTGTATATATGCCTATTGCCCTAACGGGAAAGTTATCTTTGTACATTCTAATGGTAATACATTCAGTATTGTGTGTTGTGCTCCAAGCTTCTTCTTCTTCTTCCTTGTGCTGTTTGCGTGCTTCCGCAGACCTCAAACTCCAACAAGCTCTAGCATATTATTAAGGGATTAATTTGTGTGGCCTATTCGTGGATGTTTTATCTTCATGGACAGATCTTCTGGATAATTGGACTGACACCAAAGTTATACTATGTAATGACTTGTTGATATGCTGAAGACAACTTAGTTTGAAGCAGCTTTGGCTCTTCTATTACATTGGTTCTTTTTTATCATATTGAATCTCATGTTCTATAAACATTTACTTTCAAAAGGCTATATAATTACTTTTCATCCATCTATACTTTTGCTTCTCCCTGTACATCCATATATACTTTTGCTTTTCTCTGTACATTCGAAATCACTTCAGATTTATCTCAATTGTAATGATAATCTTAAACCCGTTGTTTTGCATAATGATGTAATATAAGATGTCTTTTGGGGTCGCTGATATTTTTAAATAAAGCCACATCCTCTAAACATGAGAATTAGAATTCAAAATTCTGCAATCCAAATATTTCTTTTCAAAGTTCATACAGTAACACTTTAATGAATTGCGTATCGAATTAAATTTTTTGATGCATCGACATGAACAACTTTAAAACTCTGAAAGGGTTCAAATGTGTTTATTAATGAAAGAAATACAAGCTTCTCTATGATTATGTTGACTTCCTAAATTCAAAAAACTCAAAATGAACATTTCTCAAATGTTCTTCTTTAATCATTTAACTATAACATGGATTAATGCACAGATGTTGAGATCTAAATCTGCACATGAAGATTGTTTCTTATTTTCTTATGAAATGCTAAAAAGGAAAAATGTTTAACAAACGTCTTGTAGAAACTAGCTGACCTACATTATTGACTGATTGAGGCATAAGCCATTCTAAAATTACTCTAATATTTTTTGCCCTCCTTGACTAGAAATGATATGCCTCAAGTATTCTTGTTTATTTTGGAAAAAATAACTAAAATGTGTTCTTACTTAACATACGTAAAACTATTTTTCAATGCTTCTCATGCTCGACTTTATTCCTACTATAAACAAGCATATGATCAAAGAAAAAATGAATGAAATTTTGATAATCAAGGATAATTAGGCTTGATGAAAGGTTGTTGTTGGCATGGTTGCCACAAACGGATTGACTTGGTGATTGATTGAAACTCCTTCTCTACATCATGAACAAAAGAGATAGCTTTGTATAGCATTGTAGACCAGAGTGTGTGAAGCTTGGCTTTGATCCCCATCTCTAAACCATCTTCATACTTCCTCTTCAAGGTATCTTCAGGAATGTCTTCAAGCATGTGAACAAGTAAAGGACTTTGCCAGAATTTCTCTGTGTAAGTAGTAATGGTATCACTCTCCTTCCAAGTGAACATGGTCCATGAACGAATAACATGTGGATGGAACTGAGAAGGAAGGAAAGACTCCATAACACTCTAGTGAAAGGCCTTCCGTGTCATGGGATGGCCTATATTATGTTGTAAAACATTCCAGCAAAGTTGAGCCGTCCCTACTAAATAATTATTAGAAAACTTCACTTTAGCATTTTTGGAGTAGGATTTGTGTGAATAAAGATTATTAAATTGGCATAACCATGATAAAACAAGTTGGCCATCCTTTTGCCATCAAACCATGGGGATCAGAAGTTCTTGACACCGATCTTAGAATGTTGCCATCAACTCGAGCAAAGGTTATCCTCCTCGAAATGCATCTTTTGAAGTATTTTCGCATGTTCTTGGATCTCATTTTAAGTAGCTTGAAGTTCATGTCGCAAGAGCTCCAACTATTGTTCAAACAATACTCCAGCTAGAGGTGATTCAACAAAGTGGGTCCACGGGTGTGTAGAAGAAGAAACCCCCTTGCTAAAGATATAAAAAGAATTTAGGAATTCTTGAATTCAAATGGAAAAAAAGGGTGGTTTTTGGGAATTGAAAAATCAAGAGAGATGAACATTATGTAAAGTATAATTAAAAAGAAGTAGAGTGAAAATACAAGTGAATAATGTAGTAATAAAGTATGAATGTGAGGTTGTGGGTTCAAATCCCCTCCTTGGTAGATGAGTGACTCTTTATTACCACTCCTTCATTAAAGAGCATTCACACATAGCCAAAGGCTGTCAACAAGAGCCATGGGAGCCATGGGTGCTAGGGAAGCTAAAGTAATGCCATGGTTTTATGCCTTAGGCTTGAGGTAAGCCGAAGGAGGAAACTCAAGAAGTAATCATATGATACCAATGTCCCGGGATCTTACGAAAATACACATATAGAGACAAGATTAAATCTAAGACACATATAAATAGAGATGCACAGTGGACAAGACACTACACAGTATTAGGTGCAATATACCCCCATGCACTTTGTTGGACGAGTCTATAGATTGCACGCATTTATAAGATTTTTATTACGTCCAAGAAAGAGATTACAATGAGGATGATGCTTCAAAATGCAGGCATGAAAGTAAAAAGTTTCTCTCTTATATAGAGAGCCTTGTCTTTTATTTACAAAAAATATGATCTACAACAATCTTTATCTTAACTAGTATTTTTATGAGTTTCTTGAGAGAGCCCTCTACACGGATCTTTATTTACAAAAATATAGAAAATATAAATTTCTTTTATTCGTGTCTAGGCACATCGACTATGTCCACACCCATCCATGCCCTCAAAAACCTTCAATTGCTATATCAAGACACAAAATTCATTAATATCTCAATAATAAATATCAATAATTCAACATTCCATAAATGATAACATTGTGTGTGCTCCTCTCCTTGTGAGTGAGAGTGAGGGAGAGCTCTCTTCCATCTCCTTTCTCTTGACATATAGCACATGTGGATAGGTAGATATGCATAGAGTTTATATCAACATACTATGATATCAATAAGAAGCATTTAGGTGGAAAAGTGAAAGTTAGATACTTTTCAAGATAGATAAACGAGATCACCATCTTCATAAGTATATGATTCAAGAAGCCCTAGGCCTACCACTAGCAACAAGGAAGCCCAAAAAGTTATAAGGAGAAAGAAGAGTCAGGAAACATATAACTTTTTTGCAACTTAATCATCTAGATATTGATTGGTACAGAGAGCTTTTTATTTACGTTTTTTTATAATCTACTGTATTAAGTACACGAAAACCTACAACCATATTCTATATTCTTCTTTTTTCCATATCCTTCTATCAGTTAATAAAAAATACCAAAGAGCTACAATCCCAATCGGGCATCATGACACAAATACAAGGGGAGTAATCGAGGCAGCTCACCGGTTGTATAACCCTTGGGTTAGGCCCTTAGATTTTGGTATTTATCCTTGGAAAGGCTTGGTTTATTTAATTGCATTAGAGCCTTGAAATAACGACTTATGTTTTTGGTTTTAACACTTGGAAATTTAGTCTCAATTGAAGGGTTTTTACCCTTACAAATAATTATCCGAAGGTAAAGGAACCTTAGACTTGGTAGAAGCTTCTCCCAAGTAACACCTTGACTCATAGGTGAAGGGAAAGTGTCAATTGAAATAGAAGCCATGTGATTTGCCTCAGAAAATTTCCACATGAAGGACTCCTAGAAGGACATATGGAAGAACCTCAAGACATGCACCCCTTGGACCTTTGGCCAAAATTTCCACATGAAGGACTCCTGGAAGGACATATGGAAGAACCTCAAGACATGCACCCCTTGGACCTTTGGTATAAATATGGGTACATGTGAATGGGTGGATAAGTACTCAATCACTCTCTTGGTGGATATTATACTTTAGGAAGAAAGCTTCACAACACTGTTCTCAGGGTTTGGGTTTGGTTCTTTCATGTATAAGTACTTTTTGTACTTCTTGGTCTTTGTGCACGACATCACCTTGAAGATGAAGCATCTCTATGAAGATTTTTGCACTTCTACATCTATCTTTTGCCTTGGGGTTTGTTCCGCGTAGGAGAATACATCTCTATATCTCTGCTAACATATTTTTCTTTTGCTAAGGCTACTAGGTCGTTTCCAATGCCACTTGATGGAGCCATTCGTGACCGAAGGCATCGGTCACTTAAACTCCCTCTTAAGAGGACAGCCCCCTCAGCCAGCACGCATGGCTAGAAGACCACCGGCAAGCGGCAAAAGAGGTGCCCATGTAGAAGCATTAGATAGGAGTGCAAGTGCTCTCTCTCTCCTAATCTCCCTTGGGACTTTAGAATGAAATAGGAAGTTTCTTCTGTTATACTCCACACCGAGTACACAATTTATGGGATAAAGAACTTGCAGTCGGCACAATCGCGTGATTATTTCAAAGTGGTCAGAGTGACCACAGTTCTCTACATATTTGTTGAAGCAAGGAGATACTTTGGAAGAGCTTACACTTCAACCTTGATGGCAAAGAGACAAGTGGAGTGAGTAGCCAATGGTCTAAGGTGTCTTAAGCCAACCTATAATAGGAAGGAACTTTCAGAGATAATCCAAGAAGTAATCCGTTTATTTCCATTTGTTTTCCCTTTGATATTAGGAATGACACTTTTCATTTCAATTGATTTCCAAAGTATACAATGGAGGGGGATTCTTATGCTAGCAATATGTTGTTAGATATATCTAGACGAGAAGTAGATTATGCACCACAAGAAGAAATTAGATAGGTAGAATACACTCCGGGTCTTCTTGTAATAGGACAACAGGAAAGAAAAAAAATTATATTCATATAGAATCAAATGGGTTGGACAAAAAGATGAATGGTATCCAAGCAGATATGGTCATCGTTAAGGAGATTCAAATTGAGATGGGGACCCTTCGTACTTCAATTAATGAAATGAAATGGAATATGGAACAAATTTTGAATACACTGTCCAACTTTACCCCTACCTTCTCAAATGGGTTCCTTATCAATTGGACCAAGGAACCCATCCTCGAGTAAAGGACCGGATGCTCCTTTACCAATCAGTAGTAACTTTTCTTAAAAAAAAGGAAACCAAGGAAGTAACCATAAATCCTCCTCAACTTCCATTAGGTCTAGAAGTCTTTCATTCGCAAAGGATTTAAAACCACCTCAATTTTTAGGGGAAGATAAAGATCAAAACAAAGATGCAATCTTGACCTTTTGAGAAAAATGGCAAGACTTACATTAGTTGAAAAACATCCCTGAAGGTTATCAAGACTTAGAAACAAGTTTGTCACTTGGACCTAAGGCTTAAAAATGGTGGATGAGCCCAAAGAAATCTCAAAGGATTCCTCAAACTTGGAACCAGTTTGAGGAACTCTTTTAAAATGAGTTCCTACCAAAGAACGAAGACGATAAAAACTAGGAAGAGTGGGACAAAGTCCCTCAATGAGGATATCCCTTCTCCTTGTACATTTCTCATTATCAATAAATAGTGCTCAAACTTCAAAACCTAGGTGATTTTCATGAATTTAGAGGTTCCATCCATGGCCTCAACAAGCACATCAAACATGAAGTGAAGAGAAGTGCTCTGAAAACTTTAGAAGATGCTATAAAGTTAGCATAGATCTATTAAGATCATGTTAAAATGGGAACACAACCACTTCATCTTGTCGATGAAAATAAAAAATTCAAAAGAAGTAAACAAAAGTTAGGCACTTTCAAAAAAAAGAAGACTTCAAGACTCCTAGATTCTCATGGCGAAGACTCTATCCGGAAGTCTGACAGAAAGCAAAAAATGAAATCCTTTGCTTTAAGCACTTAAACCCAGGACATCTTAGAAAAAGATGTATTGCAAGGGGGGAGGGAAGCCACCCATGGGCAGAAAGGGAAAGAAAAGGCAAGAATCCACTTAGTCCAAACTTTAAATCTTGAAAATAGCAAAATTTGGAAAAAACTAGAGGTCCTTCATGAAGACTACATGCATCAATGTTGTTTGTCTGATTCAATGGGTCCAAAATTAGTTTGGACCTCATGAATTAGTTAAACTTTGTGCCTATATAAGAGGGTAAAATGCCAACGTCATGACAGATGACTTGGCCACCCATAATTTCCTAAACTACTTACTAGTGAAGAGATTAAAGGTACCCTAATAGAAGTCACCACATCATTATATAGTATCCATGATGCAAGGCCAAGACAAGAAGGTCAGCGATACTATGATTTCTAATATGAAAATAAAGTTTCAAGGTTATAAGGATAAACTTGACTTCCAGATCATGCAGATGGAGAGAACTGATGTGGTTCTGGGTAGGGAGTAGCTTTGGGGCTTAGGAAAGACACTCAAAGGAAGTTATTAATTGAATACTTTGGAATTCGATAGGAATGGAATCCATTATCTAATTCAAGGAGAACATGATGTGCTGAGTACCCCCTTGATTTCAAGTATGGAATTAACAAAACTTGTAAATACTTAAAAAGCGAAAGTTTTTGTGATACTTCCAAGTGGGTAAAGAATAATTATTGGGATGTTTTTCTAGAAGAACTTCCCCATGGCTTACCTCTAGCTTCTTGTGGGCAAGTCGATCATGCTATCAACCTCCTCCCAAGAACTAAACCTATATGTAAACCCCCCTACAAACTCCCATATTCCTAGCAAGCCAAAGTAGAGAAACAATTGAATGAGTACCTAAATAAGGGATTCATTTAGCCTAGTCATTCACCTTGGACATCAACCATTCTCTTAGTTAAGAGAAAAGATGGATCAATGAGATTATGCATCGACTATTGAACCTTGAATAAAGTTACGATCAAGAACAAATATCCAATACCCCGAATGGATGACTTATTTGATCAATTAAAAGAGGCTAAGGTATTTTCCAAGCTTGATCTCTATCAAGGATACCATCAAATGAGAATCAAATATCAAGATGTTTCCAAAAAATCTTTCAAAACTAAATATGGGCATTTTGAATTTTTAGTCATGCCTTTTGGACTAACAAATGCCCCTGCTATGTTCATGACGCTAATGAACACCATACTAAGCCCTTATTTGGGAAATTTTGTAGTTGAATTTATTGAAGATATCCTTGTCTCTATTGAAGATACAATTTCTCATTTAGAACATTTGTGAAAGGTTTTCCAAGTTCTAAGTGAAAATAAAAGAGAAAATAAAATATATGGAAAAGAAGCCAAGTGTGAATTCTTATCAAAAGAAATCAGATATCTTGAGCATGTCATATCTAAAAAAGGAATTCAAGTAGATCTTGAAAAGTTCCAAGTTACTCTCAACTAGCCGCATCCTAAAACCATTATATACCTTCAAAGTTTTTTAGGGTTAGCAGGATACTATAGAGAGTTTATGCCAAACTTTGCCAAAAGCTCCATCCCTTTATTTAAAAAGTTAAAGGGGAAAACCAAAAAGCCTTTATTGGGAGAAAGAACCAACTAAAACTTTGGAATGACTTAAGAAACCTTTAGCCTCAACCCCAATTCTATAAATAGTAGATCCAAATGAACCTTTTGTAGTTGAAACAGATGCTAGTGATCTAGCAATCAGAGTTGTATTGAATCAAAATGGTTGATCAATTACTTTTGGAAGTCAAAAGTTAAACCCAAGTCAAAGAAATTATTCTACATATGAAAAAGAGCTTTATGCCATTGTGCATGCTCTAAAAAAGTAGAGACACTACTTATTAAGCTCTAAGATAACTATAGTTTTTGATCAAGCAAGTATTAAATGGTTTGAGAACCAATCTTAGTTATCAGGTAGAAAATCTAGATGTGCCAAAATACTTCAAGCATTTGATTATGAACTCAGATGTAGAAAAGGAAAATTCAATGTAGTGGCAGATGTATTAAGCAGAATGCCAATGTTTGATTCTTTGAGCTTCATAAAAAATTCTAACGACTTATTAGCATTAATGAAAGGCAAGTATCAGGAAGATAAAAGCTTTAAAGAATCCTAGAAGAAGGTTTCATCCCAAAATGCAAACTTATCAAATAAAGATAAGTTTAGACACTATAGTATTCAAGATGAATATTTGTTACATATACAAGGAAAAGGTATGTGTCCCTTGTGACCAAGGACTTAGAACAAGAGTTTTATTTGAATGCCATGATGCCTCGATGTCGAACATCTTGGAATCAAAAAAATTATGAGTTGGTAAAAATAAAATTTTATTGGTTGAGTGTACATAAAGATGTACATGATTATGTACTTAGATGTACAAAATGCCAAGTAAATAAAGCCGAAAAGTTTAAGATAGGAGGTATGTTACATCCTTTTGAAATATCCAAAGGAAAATGGGAAAGCATTTCCATGGACTTTATTATTGGCTTGCCTCAAACCCAAAGAGGTCATGATGCAGTTTGGATCATAGTTGATCATTTGACCAAAATGACTCGTTTCATACCTACTCCTACTACAGTTAAAACTCTAGAATCAGCTAGAATGTTTATAGAACATCTCTACTAACTCTATGGTTTGCCTCAAGACATAGTGTCTGATAGAGATAGGAAGTTTACTAGTCATTTTTGGAGAGCTATGTTCAGTAGGTAGGAAAAACAAACTAAACATGAGTATCATAGAACATCCACAGATGGATGGTCAAACTGAAATAGTCAATTGAATTCTTGAAGATATGATACGAGCTTACATATCTTCAACCCAAAACGATTGGGAGGACTATCTTCCATTAGTCAACTTTTCTTACAATAGTGCTAAGCACTTTGCAACTGAATATAGTCCCTTTATGTAAATGTATGAGCTCTAGCCAAGAGCACCATATACAATTGGACTACAAAATGAGAAAGTCCAACCAGCTAAAGATTTCTTGGAAGACATGAACTTTGAGATGAAACTAGCTAAGGAAAACCTGAGGAAAGCCCATCATAGAGCTAAATCATTTAGCGACCAAAAAAGGCAAGATACTTCCTTTCAAGTTGGAGAACAAGTATATCTAAAGGTTCTTTTTGAGAAAATTGAAACATTGAAATCAAGACCCTGTCCTAGACTCTCTCCAAGGTTATGTGTCCCTTTTAAGGCTCTCAAAAGGATAGGTACTTTGGCTTATGAGTTAGAACCACCATATGATTTTTTACTTCATCGAGTGTTTCAAGTAAGTAGATTAAAAAGAAAATTGGCTAAACGAGACAATCTTGTACCTTCCGATACAATAGTTCAACCAATTTCTCTTCATAACATCCCTCATGAACAAGAAAAGATACTACACACTCGAGATAAAAAGACTAGGAAACATTTATATAAAGAGTGCCTAGTTAAATGGAAGGATGGGACCGAGAAAGTGCCACTTGGGAATGAGTAAGTTCCATAAACAAAATATTTCTCTCTTTTTCAACTTCAAGTTAGGAATGAGGCAAAACCTTTTGAGAGTGAGTCCATGATCAATGAGTTAGATCATGGTGCACGGGAAAATATTCCATATATTATATCAAAACATACTTTTGAGGATGAAAATGTCAAAGGGGGGAAGAGTGTTACATAATCCTTGGGTTAGACCCTTAGATATTGGTATTTATCGTTGAAAACCCTTGGTATATTTAATTGGGTTAGACCCTTGAATTTCTAACCCTTAACCATTTATTTGATTGGAGTCTCAATTGAAGAGTTTTTATCCTTAGGAATAAGTATCCTAAGGTAAAGGAACCTCAGAATTGGGAGAAGCTTCTCGCAAGTGACAGCTTGACTTGTACGTAAAGGGAAGGCTTCAATTGAAATAGAAGCCATGTGATTTATCTTAGAAAGTGTCCACATGAAGGCACTTGGAAGGACACATGGAAGAACCTCAAGACATGCAGTCCTTGAACCTTTGGTATAAATATGGGTGGGGTTGGATGGGTGCATACATACTCACTCACTCTCTTGGTGGATATTATATTTTAGGAAGAAAGCTTCATAACATCACCCCATATATCCATCCAAAACAAAATGAGACTAACTCTCATGAGGGGAAGTTTGTGTGTGTGGAAGGGGGGAGGGGGGAACCAAGTAGGTGGCCAGTAGCTCCAATGGATCGTATCAGCCTAGAAGTTAAAGAAGGGGCCTTTCTTTGAGAGTTGAAGAAAGGAAATATGCCATCAAGACATGCACTCTATTCTATATTCTTTCTTCTATGCAATCAAGAACACTATAGGATCAATTGATTTGGTACATCATATTTAAGATCAATTTACAAAGGATCAAGCTTTTTTGGAAAAGCACTACTCCATTGGTAGCACAATGGAAATGCAAAAGATCATCTATAAATGCTTACATAATAGGTAGTATATGCTACCCATGCATATACAAAATAATGTTAATCTAAAAAATTTATACAATTGCATTGACTTTTCACTCAAAGGCTACTACAAGAAAGTAAAAGAAGATTCAAGAAACTTCAGAACTTTGAAGGAGTTAGGGCAATGATTTGCTTTGGTAAAAAGATAAAAATAGATTAGGTAAACAAGTACGAAGATCAAGAGGGGTTTGTTGGAATTGGAGGTCTACGGAAGCACACAAACAACACAAGGAAGAAGAAGAAGCTTGGAGCACAACACACAATACTAAATGTATTACCACTAGAATGTACAAATATAAGTAAACCGTTAGGTTAATAGTCGTATATACAAGCTAGGGGAAAAAACCTCTTAAAGAGGGAAAGAAGTGCCTCTGTGGTCCTAGAGTGTTCACACACATCATACCTAGACATATGAACAAACCCCCTTGGGAGTGATGTCATGAACAAGGAGTTGGCACTCAGATATAAGGAAGTGCCAAGCTATGTGGAATCAATCCACAAAAGGAAGTAAGGCCAAAGCTTTGCGGAAAGCTTCAAACTTCTCCCTAGGCAGAGCCTTTATGAAAAGTTTTGCAATTTTCTCCTGCATGGGCACATATGCCAAGCTGATCTCTCCAATAGAGAACCTCTCCCTGAGATACTGATAATGCACCTCAATGTGCTTAGTGTGAGCATGGAACACAGGGTTCCTTGCAACTACCAATGTGCTCTCACTATCAGTGAAGATGGTGGTGGTAGAAGAGAGACCAACACCCAAATCAGCCATAAGGCATCTGAGCCACACACACTCAACAATCACTGTGAAAGCTTCCCTATACTCAACCTCAAAACTAGAAGTGGCCACAGTAGGCTGCTTCTTGCTCAACCAAGATATACATGAGCTACCAATCATTAAGCAAAAGCCACTAGTGGACACACGAGTGCCCTAGCAACTAGCCCATTCAGAATCAGAAAAAGCATGTAAATCTAGTGGTAGTGATCCCCCCATGGGATAAAGCAAACCAAGTAGTTGGGTACCACTCAAGTAGTGAAAGATGCGTTTAACCACTTGCCAATGCTTGACACCTGGGCAATGCATAAACCTTCTCATCTGTGAGACAACAAACTGAATATCAGGTTGAGTAATGCATGAGTAAATCAAGCATCCAACAACCTGTTGATAGAGAACAACATCAAATGCATCTCAAGCATCATGAAGACTCAATCGTAAACTCTCTCCATAGGAGTGGCAATAGGTTTGCAGTCTTCAAGGCCAAAACATTGCAATAATGTGTCAATATATTTCATTTGACACAAAGCTATTCGGCCATCAACTTTCATAAATTGAATGCCCAAATAATGATGCAAATGCCCCAAATGAGACATATCAAATGAGGCATGCAAATTAGCCTTAAAATCAACAATATGATTCTCATGAGGACCACTGAGCAGCATGTCATCAACATACACAACAATCATCAAAAGCACATCATTTGCATGCTTAACATATAAGGTACTCTTAGTTGGACTGTTCTCAAAACTGTGTGCAATCAGATAGGCATGTATCTTTTCATACCAAGCATGTGGTGCTTGCTTTAAACCATATAATGCCTTCTTTAACATGCACATCTAGTTTTCATGCCCTTTGTGCACAAATCCACAAGGCTGAAAAACATACACTTCTTCATGCAAGCACTACAACATATGAGGGGCATACAGATGCTATCCATATTGACGGTCACCCCCCAGTGCTGGTATGATCCTTGAAAACATCTCTAAATATCTCATTAGGCATACCGACAGTCACTTGACCCTCAGTATGATAATTTAAAATGAATTGTCGATATCCGTTGTCATCTCCAGTATGGGTGTTGATAGATGTGTCGGTATAGGCGTCGGTATAAATGCCGATATAAGCATCGATAAATTGCTAGAAGTTATCGATGCTCATATCGACACTTATACCGAAACCTATACCTATCATGTTTTTAACATACAGTAACCTGAGAACAAAAATTCAACATTTTGCATGTCTTTTGAACTAAGTACTACTTCTACTAAACTTGTGTGTGTGAATTGAATTGTCACGTGCATTGTCTTGTGCACACACACACACACACACACACAAATCTCTCTCTCTCTCTAGATCTCACATCTTGGTAAGTGGTGTGCGTACTCTTACCCTTTCTCTTTCTCTATGCTTTCTATTTTATAATTTCTCTTCTCTTTGGTTTTGCAAGAGTTTTTTGGCATCAATCCTTTTGAAAAGAGATGACGTTCATTAGGCTTTGACGAAAACGATCCAAAAGAGGGACATACCTATAAGTGAATGTTTTATTCTCTATTGATAGAGAGTGAGAAGACAGAGAGAGAGATGGAAGAGAGAGAAAATGAGAAAGAGAGATTCTAGAGAGAGATAAAGAGAAAGAGATATGAGAGAGAGAGATTAAAGAGAGAGAGAGAGATTAAAGAGAGAGAGAAAGAGAAAGAGATGAAAGAGAGAGATAAAGAGAGATAATAAGAGAGAGAGATAGAGATACATACACACACATGCATACATACGCACACACATGCATACATACACACACATATATACACACATGCATACATACACACATGCATGCATACATACACACACATATACACACGTGCATACACACACACATATATACACACATGCATACATACACACACATATACACACATGCATACATACATGCACTCACACACATGCACACACACATATACACACATGCATACCTACATTCACACACATATGTACACACACATACATACACAAACATACGCATACATACACATATACATACACAAACATATGCATACATACATTCACACACATACATACACACACATGCATACACATACATACACATATAATATTACATACACACATGCATATATTACATACACATATGCATATTACATACTCACCTATATTTTACATACTCACATACACACATTCATGCATATGCATGCATACATACACACTCACATATATATACACACACTCACATATATACATACACAAACCTAAGCATACATACATATATACATACACAAACATATGCATGCATACATTCACACACATACGTACACACACATACATATTACATACTCACATACACATACTCATGCATATGCATGCATACACACATATACATACACTCATATACATATTACATACACACATGCATATACATACACACTCACATACATATACACACACTCACATATATACATACACACTCACACCTATACACACACTCACATACATATTACATACACACATGCATATACATACATATGCATATGCATACACACACATATGCATATACATAGACACACATATTCATACACATGCATATGCATACACACATATTGCATACACACATATTGCATACACACATATACATACACACTCACATACATATATACACACACTCACATATATACATACACACTCACACCTATACACACACTCACATACATATTACATACACACATGCATATACATACACACACATATGCATATACATACACACATATGCATACATACATACACACATGCATACCCACATGCATATGCATACATACATACACACATATTAAATATATAAAAAATAGTTCCACTCGATTTTTAGGGTTTTCACATATATATAATCAAATATCTAAAAAAAAGGGATTTATGGTTTTTTAATTAAACTTAATATAGAAGAAAAAAGAAAAAAATAGAATATATAATTAAATATATATAAAAAATAAGATTTTAGTATAAATAAATAAATATGAAAATAGCTAGTGTTTTAATTATATATATATAATAAAAATAGGATTTTAGGGTTTTTATCAAATTAAATATATAGAAATAGGATTAGGGTTTTTAGGTTGTTTACACATGCATACACACATATACACATATACACACATAATCTATATACACATACACACATACACACATACACACACACACACACACACACACACACACATATATATATATATATATATATATATATATATATATATATATATATATATATATATATATATATATATATATATATGTGTGTGTGTGTGTGTGTGTGTGTGTGTGTGTGCATACACACATATACATGTTTTAGGTCTTGTCGTTAAGATTAGGGTTCTAGGGTTTTTACGCATGCATAACATATATACACATAAACACATATAGTACATATACATATATAAATGTATATACACATGCATACATACATATACATGTTTTAGGTCTAGGCCTTTAGGATTAAGGTTTTTGGGTTTTTACACATGCATAACATATATACACACATACACATATAATACATATACATATATACATGTATATGCACATGCATACACACATATACATGTTTTAGGTCTAGGTCTTTAGGATTAAGCTTTTAGGTTTTTTACATATATATAATAAAAATAAAAATACATGCATAAATATATAAAAAATAGGTCTTTATGATTTTTAGGTTTCTTACATATATATAATCAAATATATAAAAAATAGGGTTTTAGGCTCTTCTAATTCAATTAAATTTATATAAGAAAAAAATTAGAATATATATAATAAAAATAGAATACATGTATAGATAAATAATTATCAAAAGATCTGGTGTTTTAAATAAATAAATTAAATATATATAATTAAATATATAAAAATAAGATTTTACGGTTTTTTAACAACTTAAATATATATAATTAAATATATAAAAAATAGATTTTTAGGTTAATATTAACATATCTAATCATATATTTATAAAAATTAGGAAAGAAAGGTATAATATATAATCAAATATATATATAAAATATGA
>MU260453.1:95000-100000 GCA_020310875.1 Ceratopteris richardii
ATAGATAGATAGATAGATAGATAGATAGATAGATAGATAGATAGATAGATAGATAGATAGATAGATAGATAGATAGATAGATAGATAGATAGATAGATAGATAGGAATATAGATAGATAGAATAGATACCTAGTCTATCTATATATCTATCTATCTTCTATCTATCTATCTATCTATCTATCTATCTATCTATCTACTATCTATCTATCTATCTAGTCTATCTATCTATCTATCTATCTATCTATCTATCTATCTATCTATCTATCTATCTATCTATCTATCTGTCTATCTATCTGTCTATCTATCTATCTGTCTATCTATCTATCTGTCTATCTATCTATCTATCTATCTATCTATCTATCTATCTATCTATCTATCTATCTATCTATCTATCTATCTATCTATCTATCTATCTATCTATCTATCTTCTATCTATCTATCTATCTATCTATCTATCTATCTATCTATCTATATATTATCTATCTATCTATGTATCTTTACTATCTATCTATCTATCTATTCTATCTATCTATCTATCTATCTATCTATCTATCTATCTATCTATCTATCTATCTATCTATCTATCTATCTATCTATCTATCTATCTATCTATCTATCTATCTATCTATCTATCTATCTGTCTATCTATCTATCTGTCTATCTATCTATCTGTCTATCTATCTATCTGTCTATCTATCTATCTATCTATCTATCTATCTGTCTATCTATCTATCTATCTATCTATCTATCTATCTATCTATCTATCTATCTATCTATCTATCTATCTATCTATCTATCTATCTATCTATCTATCTATCTATCTATCTATCTATCTATCTATCTATCTATCTATCTATCTATCTATCTATCTATCTATCTATCTATCTATCTATCTATCTATCTATCTATCTATCTATCTATCTATCTATCTATCTATCTATCTATCTATCTATCTATCTATCTATCTATCTATCTATCTATCTATCTATCTATCTATCTATCTATCTATCTATCTATCTATCTATCTATCTATCTATCTATCTATCTATCTATCTATCTATCTATCTATCTATCTATCTATCTATCTATCTATCTATCTATCTATCTATCTATCTATCTATCTATCTATCTATCTATCTATCTATCTATCTATCTATCTATCTATCTATCTATCTATCTATCTATCTATCTATCTATCTATCTATCTATCTATCTATCTATCTATCTATCTATCTATCTATCTATCTATCTATCTATCTATCTATCTATCTATCTATCTATCTATCTATCTATCTATCTATCTATCTATCTATCTATCTATCTATCTATCTATCTATCTATCTATCTATCTATCTATCTATCTATCTATCTATCTATCTATCTATCTATCTATCTATCTATCTATCTATCTATCTATCTATCTATCTATCTATCTATCTATCTATCTATCTATCTATCTATCTATCTATCTATCTATCTATCTATCTATCTATCTATCTATCTATCTATCTATCTATCTATCTATCTATCTATCTATCTATCTATCTATCTATCTATCTATCTATCTATCTATCTATCTATCTATCTATCTATCTATCTATCTATCTATCTATCTCTATCTATCTATCTATATCTATCTATCTATCTATCTATATCTATCTATCTATCTATCTATCTATCTATCTATCTATCTATCTATCTATCTATCTATCTATCTATCTATCTATCTATCTATCTATCTATCTATCTATCTATCTATCTATCTATCTATCTATCTATCTATCTATCTATCTATCTATCTATCTATCTATCTATCTATCTATCTATCTATCTATCTATCTATCTATCTATCTATCTATCTATCTATCTATCTATCTATCTATCTATCTCTATCTATCTATCTATCTATCTATCTATCTATCTATCTATCTATCTATCTATCTATCTATCTATCTATCTATCTATCTATCTATCTATCTATCTATCTATCTATCTATCTATCTATCTATCTATCTATCTATCTATCTATCTATCTATCTATCTATCTATCTATCTATCTATCTATCTATCTATCTATCTATCTATCTATCTATCTATCTATCTATCTATCTATCTATCTATCTATCTATCTATCTATCTATCTATCTATCTATCTATCTATCTATCTATCTATCTATCTATCTATCTATCTATCTATCTATCTATCTATCTATCTATCTATCTATCTATCTATCTATCTATCTATCTATCTATCTATCTATCTATCTATCTATCTATCTATCTATCTATCTATCTATCTATCTATCTATCTATCTATCTATCTATCTATCTATCTATCTATCTATCTATCTATCTATCTATCTATCTATCTATCTATCTATCTATCTATCTATCTATCTATCTATCTATCTATCTATCTATCTATCTATCTATCTATCTATCTATCTATCTATCTATCTATCTATCTATCTATCTATCTATCTATCTATCTATCTATCTATCTATCTATCTATCTATCTATCTATCTATCTATCTATCTATCTATCTATCTATCTATCTATCTATCTATCTATCTATCTATCTATCTATCTATCTATCTATCTATCTATCTATCTATCTATCTATCTATCTATCTATCTATCTATCTATCTATCTATCTATCTATCTATCTATCTATCTATCTATCTATCTATCTATCTATCTATCTATCTATCTATCTATCTATCTATCTATCTATCTATCTCTATCTATCTATCTATCTATCTATCTATCTATCTATCTATCTATCTATCTATCTATCTATCTATCTATCTATCTATCTATCTATCTATCTATCTATCTATCTATCTATCTATCTATCTATCTATCTATCTATCTATCTATCTATCTATCTATCTATCTATCTATCTATCTATCTATCTATCTATCTATCTATCTATCTATCTATCTATCTATCTATCTATCTATCTATCTATCTATCTATCTATCTATCTATCTATCTATCTATCTATCTATCTATCTATCTATCTATCTATCTATCTATCTATCTATCTATCTATCTATCTATCTATCTATCTATCTATCTATCTATCTATCTATCTATCTATCTATCTATCTATCTATCTATCTATCTATCTATATCTATCTATCTATCTATCTATCTATCTATCTATCTATCTATCTATCTATCTATCTATCTATCTATCTATCTATCTATCTATCTATCTATCTATCTATCTATCTATCTATCTATCTATCTATCTATCTATCTATCTATCTATCTATCTATCTATCTATCTATCTATCTATCTATCTATCTATCTATCTATCTATCTATCTATCTATCTATCTATCTATCTATCTATCTATCTATCTATCTATCTATCTATCTATCTATCTATCTATCTATCTATCTATCTATCTATCTATCTATCTATCTATCTATCTATCTATCTATCTATCTATCTATCTATCTATCTATCTATCTATCTATCTATCTATCTATCTATCTATCTATCTATCTATCTATCTATCTATCTATCTATCTATCTATCTATCTATCTATCTATCTATCTATCTATCTATCTATCTATCTATCTATCTATCTATCTATCTATCTATCTATCTATCTATCTATCTATCTATCTATCTATCTATCTATCTATCTATCTATCTATCTATCTATCTATCTATCTATCTATCTATCTATCTATCTATCTATCTATCTATCTATCTATCTATCTATCTATCTATCTATCTATCTATCTATCTATCTATCTATCTATCTATCTATCTATCTATCTATCTATCTATCTATCTATCTATCTATCTATCTATCTATCTATCTATCTATCTATCTATCTATCTATCTATCTATCTATCTATCTATCTATCTATCTATCTATCTATCTATCTATCTATCTATCTATCTATCTATCTATCTATCTATCTATCTATCTATCTATCTATCTATCTATCTATCTATCTATCTATCTATCTATCTATCTATCTATCTATCTATCTATCTATCTATCTATCTATCTATCTATCTATCTATCTATCTATCTATCTATCTATCTATCTATCTATCTATCTATCTATCTATCTATCTATCTATCTATCTATCTATCTATCTATCTATCTATCTATCTATCTATCTATCTATCTATCTATCTATCTATCTATCTATCTATCTATCTATCTATCTATCTATCTATCTATCTATCTATCTATCTATCTATCTATCTATCTATCTATCTATCTATCTATCTATCTATCTATCTATCTATCTATCTATCTATCTATCTATCTATCTATCTATCTATCTATCTATCTATCTATCTATCTATCTATCTATCTATCTATCTATCTATCTATCTATCTATCTATCTATCTATCTATCTCTATCTATCTATCTATCTATCTATCTATCTATCTATCTATCTATCTATCTATCTATCTATCTATCTATCTATCTATCTATCTATCTATCTATCTATCTATCTATCTATCTATCTATCTATCTATCTATCTATCTATCTATCTATCTATCTATCTATCTATCTATCTATCTATCTATCTATCTATCTATCTATCTATCTATCTATCTATCTATCTATCTATCTATCTATCTATCTATCTATCTATCTATCTATCTATCTATCTATCTATCTATCTATCTATCTATCTATCTATCTATCTATCTATCTATCTATCTATCTATCTATCTATCTATCTATCTATCTATCTATCTATCTATCTATCTATCTATCTATCTATCTATCTATCTATCTATCTATCTATCTATCTATCTATCTATCTATCTATCTATCTATCTATCTATCTATCTATCTATCTATCTATCTATCTATCTATCTATCTATCTATCTATCTATCTATCTATCTATCTATCTATCTATCTATCTATCTATCTATCTATCTATCTATCTATCTCTATCTATCTATCTATCTATCTATCTATCTATCTATCTATCTATCTA
>MU260453.1:110000-125000 GCA_020310875.1 Ceratopteris richardii
ATCTTTAGCTTATTTTAGATCAACTCCTTTCCTACATAAATATGAATATGCTCTTTCTCTAATAACATGCAAGGAAATCTAACTAAACTCCACTAATGCATAAATCAGCCTATATAGCTCGTGATTTATTCTACTATGCCTCTTTATCCTCCTTTGGCTTGCTCTTTTTTTTTTTTTTTTGATGATGATGATTCGGCAACTTTATGGTTACGATCACTTTTTTGGGGTGGAAGAAAGTGTAAACTTCTTGGTAACATGTAGCAACTTTTTTTTTTTTTGATGACGGGGAAAAATTAAACCCCGATACAAGGTACAACCATTTTTGATGACGGAGAACAGTCGTTTTAAACTCCGATACAAGTGCTGTGAGATGGACTAAGGATGTAGAAACATGCAATAGCGGGAGCTAGGATTTCAATAATTATGCTTTCGATACTGGATACATATGCATGTTTATATATGAAAGTCATGTCACCAAAATAAACCTCCAAATCTACATGCCCTATCTTTCCACAATCCTAGATTATAATCAATTTCTTAGTAGATAAGTTACTACTTAAGATACAATTTTACACAAGTAGAGAAATCATCATTTGCCTTTTTTGACTCAAGTGATGTGGATATGCAATGTGATGCAAAGACTGAAAAAAACATGCATGAAACAAGCATGGAAAAAAAATAGAATGAACTTGAAAAAAAACAAAGCAACATGAACTTGAAAAATTAATGATATTTTTCTTTTTTTTTTCTTTTTTTTTTTTTTTTTTTTATAACATGGATACTCCTGTTTATGAATCGGCCTCATTGTTGTCATCTTCTCCAATGTCCTCATCCAAAATGTACTCGTCATTATCACGCTTCTTGAATAACTTTATCCTTTTACCTGCAATCAAAGTTTTTAGTGCAACACCATTTAATTCACAAAGAGCATACGTACCATTGTTGTTGACTTTTGATACAATGTATGGCCCAAACCACCGTTGAGTGAGCTTTTTGCGTGCATCATATTGAGAGTCAAATGTACTATCATAAATGAGCACCCAATCTCCTACTTCAATTGGCTTAGGACGCAATCGATGAGTTTTATCAAAATAATGCTTGTTCTTCATTCTAGATTCTCTTAATTTTTCAACAGCATCATCAAGTCTTAATTTACCTTGTTCTAACTGTTTAATACGCAAACTCAAAAAATCATCAGTAGACATGTTTTCAGACCAAGGCAAATTTGACCATGCAGAAATATGAGACTGAATTGGAAACAATGGTTTTTGACAGTACATGAGTTCAGCAGGCATATATCCAGTAGTACGTGTGCATGTCATTCTATCTGCCCAAAGTGCAAAAGGTAAGAATTTAGGCCATTGTTTGATGTCACCGTTACATGCTTTAGATATGGCTTTCACAATAGGTGGATGCCCTCTCTCTATTTTACCATTGGCCTCTGGATTATATGCAGTAGTGAGAGACAAACGAATACCGTGACGCTCAAAGAACTCTTTAGCTTCTTTCGCATTTAACTCTCCACGATGGGCAACTACTTTCTCTATGTACCCAAAGCGACTTATGACATCTTCAAGCAAGAATTTGCAAACATTGTAAGTGGTCTTAGATCGTAGTGCACGTCCCTCTACATGATTAGTTAAGTCTTCTCTTGCAAGTACAATGTAACGCATTTTGTCGATACCTTTAGGCATAGTTACAAGATCTACTACCCACTTGTAGTGAATACAAGGTGGATAAGTAGGATGCAACGGATCTCTATGTTTGACTGATGAATGAAGTTGACAAGTAGAACATGTAGAAACATAGCTACTAATGTCAACATACATCCTAGGCCAATAATAGGTACTTCTAATTTTTTCATATGTTCCAAAAAATCCTTTATGACCTGCCCATAATGTCTCATGCATTTCCTTCATTACTTGCAATTGAAGACCTCTCTTTCCTAGGACTCGTTGTGGATTCTTAACCTTACCCTTAGCATGTCTCCAAAGATAACCATTACATAGGAAAAAGTTATAAGCTCGTTTCCTAATGTTACGGAATCTATTCGTAGTCCAACTAGGTAATGGTTGTAGTGTACTGAGATACTTTCCTATGTCTCTCCATTCATCTTCGTACTCAAACTCATGAAATTTCTCATACTCATATATATGTGGAACATAGTCAACTAAATTCACATTCTTTATTAGATCACTTTCAAGATCATCATCAAATCTAGCTCTCGATAACATATCAGCAACTGATTTTGACTTACCTGAAATATGAACTAACTCAGGATTTATGAACTTAATATATGAGATCCATCTAAGCATGGCTATATCAGGAGATGAACAATTGGCTATCATTCCAATGAGAGGCAAACAATCAGTCTCAACTTTGACATTTGCACCAATGAAATATTCTTTGTCTGTTTTCAAAGCTGTTACCATACCCCATAGTTCTCGTTTGATCTGTGGATATTTTCGTTGTGTTTCATTAGAATTTTGGCACCAAACCTAATTGCATATCTATTCCCTTCACTATCATCTTGACTTATGACCCAACCTATACCAATAGGACTAGTATCAACAGTCAATATAATAGGTTTGTTAGCAGAATAGTCTACACGCTTAAGGATGGGAGCTTCAAGCAATAATTTCTTTAATTTACGCATAGCCTGAGTGTGTTTGTCAGTCCAAATAAATTTTCGTTTCTTCCTCAACAAGTCATAAAGACAATCAGCAACATGAGCAAAGTGTGGGATCCAAATAACATAAAAGATGCAAGCACCAAGAAATCTACGTACCTCACTCACGTTGTTACATGTTTCAGAAATCTTGCTAATGGCATCAACTTTTTGTGGGTATGGCTTTCGACCATAATGGCCACATAAATGTCCAACAATAAGCACCTCGTTGACACCAAAAACAGATTTCTCTATGGAAAATGTGAGACCTACCTCTTCAAATCGTTGAAATATTCTTTCACAATCAGAGATATGGTCAAGAACAAATTTACGACATCCAGATGAATCTACAGTAATGTCCTTTACACGTTCCTCACTCCCTTTAATTGGAATATCATCAATGAATGGCATAGTTATATGAGGGATAAAATCATGTAAGACCATATTCATAGCACTCATCATATGAGCCACAGAATTAGTCGCTCCTTGAGGTAAAGTACACATTCGCACTAAGCCTAAAGGAGTTTTCATTGTGGTTATGTCACGACTATCAGTTGCTAACTGGAATTGGTCATATCCAGAATATAAATCACCCATTGAATAGATAGAATGTCCTGAAAATGATTCAGCAAACTCATCTACAATGGGTCCTGTTCCTACATTCCTTATGGTGACTTTATTGACGTGTTGGAGATCTTGAATAAAACGTAGTTTCCCATTCTTTTTAGGCACAGTGAACCATCTGTTTGAGTAAGGTGCAAAAGATGGCTCTAAAATTCTCATGTTTATCTTCTCCTTAAGTAGTTTCATTAGCTCAGGTAAGTGAGCCTTTGGAACAGGTATAGGACGAAGATTCCATGGAATATGTGGAATAGTAAAGATTATCATGGGTGCAACTAGCTTAGGATCTACACAACCAATCTCATGAGGATACATAGTAAAGGCTTTTCCATGGCTACGTATGACTCTCTCAAATTTATCTCTCTCTGCTGGCAAAAGAAAGTCATCATCTCTACCAATTTTCACCTGTTTGATTGTCTCATCCGTGAATGTATGTCCTATGTTTTTCTTATCCCGAAGAATTGGATCATTTTTCACATCAATAATTTTTTCATTACTTCCTTGAGGTAATGGTTGAGCTATGGGTTTGATTTTTTTGTCTACAATTTTGTACTTTGTTTCAACTAAGGCATCATGTGTTTGGTTAAATTTTGAGCACTTGTCAACATTGAGAGCATACTCTTGGATTAGAGCATACTCATCAAGGGAAGAAATAAGAATAATATGGGAATTAGAATTTTGTTGAAGACATAACTCTAACTCCTCAAGAGTAGAGAAACAATGAGATGTCTCAATCACATGCTCAATGTTCTCATCATGTTCCATGATTTTGTTGTTTTTATAATTTTTTTGGGTTTTTTGGATAAAAGACTTGGACAATTGACTCTTATGAAGAAAATCTAATCTAGAATGTGGAAAACAAAGTGACAAACTATTGTACATGTTGGTTGGGTGCGAGATGTCAAACCAATATCCACTGTTGTCCCGCTCAACAATGGATTCTATCCGAAATTTTGATCATATGTAGCTCCAAACATGAATCGAGGTGCACAATCACTACAAGCATGCTCATGACCCTGAGTAACAATAGGTTTCTTTCTAATTGACAATCGATTCCTAGGATGATTCACTCCTACCGTCATGACTTGAAGTGATTGCATTCCATCCTTAGACTTAAATCTAGCATAGGTAGACCCATCATCCATGGCTTTAGTTTCCATACGACTCTCACAAATAAAGGGTTGACCTAAGAGAACTTCATAGGAGCAATTATCTTGAATAAAAAAGTGAAACTCTTTTGTGATTCCTCCTATGGATATGGGCACACTAGCACAAGCTCCATACAGGGTACCTACACCATTATCTGCAGTTCTCATACGCCATCCACAATCTTTATCTATGGGCCATCGAAACTTATCATAAACTTCTCTTGAAATCACATTGATTTCGGAGCCGGAATCTACTAATGCATTTACAGTGATAGTGTTCTTATCATTCCCTATTTTAACATGCATCTCTGATGTACCTCTAGACCAAAATGTTCTTTTAAAGTGACTTTCAGGATTGTTTTCATGATTTTCATGGTCAGGTTGAATAGGTCCTAAGAAATTTTTATTAACATTTACTTCATCATCATCAAAGTCCTCTTCATCAGATTCATCAAAGTTTAAGGCTTCATTCATAGCTTGATCTTGATCTAGAGAATCTTGCATCTCAGTATCTAGATTAAGTGGAAACCTCTTCCTTTTAATTAGTCCGATAAAGTTATCTTTAAAAACAGGCTTTGCAATAGAGAAAACTTGTTCTAAAGACATAGTCACTTGACTCTTAAGCAAAATGTCATCTAAAATCTCCATAGGATCTATTTTTCTCTCAATTTCTGAAATCAAGATGGCTTTAGGTTTTCTCTTTGGTTTCTTTTGTTTTTGCTCAGGGTCTTGTTTTTGTTCATTGGGTTCTGATTCTTGTTTTTTATCTTTGGATTGTGATGTTTCTCCTTGCTCTATGATTGTTTCTATTCCCTCTGAGGTTTGTTTTCGAGTCACTCTTCTTTCACTAGGCTCAGCTTCATCTCTTTTTCGTTTTTCTTCTACATTGGATATGTGAGAAATAAGAGATTGATCTTCTATCGGTGACTCCCAAGCCGTTATTCTCCTAATCTCATCCCGTGCTCTTACTAAAGCCTCTATGGAAAAATCACCTTCCTTTGTGGGTTTACTTGATTCTACTTGTTGTTCATCAAGAGCTTCTAGTTTCACTCCTCTAGTTCCTACGTCCATTATGGTTATATTTTCATAATGTTTTTTCATTCCTCCCTTACCATAATTTCCTTGCAAAGGTAGCCTAGATCGATAGTCACAGATTTTCTTGTCTATGTCTATTACTAGTCGTTGCTCCTTAGCAGCCTTCAATAGTTCGCAATCTCTCAAAAAGTGCTCTAACGAATCACACCAAGGACACCTACAAGGGCCACGCACAAAACCATTTTGATTTTGAGGATTTTGATTAACTTGTGGTGGGAAATTTTGAAATTGAGGATTTTGTTGATAAGGTATTGCTTGAACAGGATAATTAGGATTTTGAAAATGCAATTGATGTATTTGAGGAGCTTGGGGAGCAACATGTGGTACTTGAGGTGCAAGAGGAGCTTCCATATTATACGGTTGATGATTTTGAAAATTTTGATTTTGAGGATTTTGAAAAGCTATTTGAGAAGCTTGAGGATACATGTTTTGATACATTTGAGGATTTTGCACATGAGGATGAGGATTTTGCATTGAAGGATTATGCATTGGAGGAACTTGATATGCTTGAGTAGGAGCTATTTGTGGATTTTGATTGGTAGCTATAACATGTTGATTAGGCTCTTGAAAAGTCATTGGGTTCATTTGATTTTGGAAAGTTTTGGTGTAACTAGATTGTAAAGCATCTATAGTCTTGGCCAAATTGGATTGTGTAGCAATAAGACTTTCCATTTGCTTAGTGAGAATATCCACTTGAGATTGTTCAACTACACTTTTATTTGGCTCTACTTTAAAACCTTGAGTAGGCTCCATCATTTGAGGAATATGAGTAGAGTCAAAAAGCATAGCATGGGATTGTTCTCTAACTTGCTCCTTAGTTTGTGGAAGGCTAGCTTGAGGAAGACTAGTTTGCTCATAAAGCATGGATTGTCTTTGATGTCTATGGGCTACAGCCTCTACTACTTTATGCACTTTTTGCCAATTGTCAGTAAGACCATAGCGCTTATCTGGTTCTTCTAATCGCCGTTCAACTTCCCTACAAGTTTCAGGATGAAGAAGCTTAAGAAAATTGATCACAAGATCAGGTTCCAAAGTTATCTTATCCTCATCAGGAAGTTGTTCATAGCGTCTAATATACTCATTTTGTAAGTGAGTAATAGAGCTACTAGGCTTTGGAGAATTGACCCATCGTAAGAATCCATCCCGATTATGTTGGCTATAATCTTCAAGATAGAATTCTTTGAGCATCTCCTTTCTAAAATCACTCCAAGGAAGACTATCATATTGAGTGACACGGTTTATGATAGAGCTATCAACAATTCGTTCAAAGAATGATATCAAAAGATCTTCAGGAAGACCAAAAATCATAGCTTGCTCTTCAAACAAATCTAAGTAGCTTGTGATGTTGATGCCATTGAATTTTCCCTTCTCTCTCAACATAGAAGAGACTATTCTTTGGCCTTGTTTCTCAACAATAAGGGATTTGAATCCTTCCTCCATCTTATGTGAATAAGCAAGTGATGCACGATGTTCTTGATCTCTCACAAATGTGTTTACTTCGCGACGAAGATGTGCACGATACTGTGAGAAATCCAGTGCAACACTCAAGAATGATGATG
The DNA here is from genome assembly GCA_020310875.1 of Ceratopteris richardii. Taxonomy (NCBI): domain Eukaryota; kingdom Viridiplantae; phylum Streptophyta; class Polypodiopsida; order Polypodiales; family Pteridaceae; genus Ceratopteris; species Ceratopteris richardii. Next base: position 117,092 of record MU260453.1, read on the forward strand.
ATGATATGATGAGGATGAAAAATATGAAACAAAAGGATATGGATCACAACCTCCCAACAAGATCAGAAGCAAATGCCACGAAGCGTTTCACGTCGGGTTCAAATGTGGAGGTGATCGCAATCCGGGTGGATCGGGTCCGGTCGTGGCACACACAGGGTGAATGAAGCTAATGAATGTTGGAAGGTTTAAGGACATGAAAGTGAAATTAATGTTGAGTATGGAGAAGAGAGAGATGTTGAAATGATTATGGGAATAGGAATGTAGGAGTGCAAGTTAGATTTATGAACATGAATGATAAGAATGAAAGAGAACCATACATATGAATGAAATTTGGAAGGAAGAATGGTCCATTGAAGGAGCTTCTTAAACACTTCCTAATTCCAATCCATATGCATAGTCTTCTTTGGATGATATGTATGCATGACGAGAATAGATGGAACCCTTACACATAAACCAGTTTCGAAAGGAAGAATGGTCCAATATTGGAGCTTCTTATACACTTTCAGAAACTAATCAATATGTATGGGTATGTATGGATTATATGCATGCAAGTGAATTATGATGATAGAGTTTACTCACAAGCTCAAAGAAACATCCTCACTGGTTCAACGCAATACTGCGGAGCCTTCTCACACATAGAAGAAATAGAAGACATGTAAAAATACTTAAGAGACTGAGAGAGGAGACAAGAGACAAGTGACAAGTGACATGAATTAAAAGGATTTGAATTAAGTTACATGTAAAATATCGTCGTGGTACGTCATGCTAAGCAGTCTACTGATCAAAGGTGGTTCCGACCCTCAAACCATGACAGTTCAACCGAATGTCACACGTAAGAAGGCGAGTTCCACTCCAGTGACCCTATGTCTGTCTAGGCTCGTAACGTCTAACTAAAGAAGTCTAAGACTCATTAAAATCAGCTCTAACTCACTCACACGCTCCACCGAGGGTGAGTCAAGATAGAGATGCTGGTTTCAAGAGCCTATCCTAGATTGGAGTTCTAACTTAAATTTGAAACTAGGTTCTATACTCATACTAGCTCACCTTGGATCCTCACTCGCTCAACCGAGGGTGATCGTCTCAAGGAAACCGTAAGCTAGCATGAGCCCTATGGATGCCTAACAATGATGCTCTAGGAGTTTGGAGGGGGGTTTATATAGTTTTTTGAATGAATTTGGGCCATTGGATCTAGAGAAATCAACTCTCAACTCTAGGATCACTACTTTCGATTACAACCATTTGATTAATCAAATCAATGGCTTGGAATTGTTCTTTCTATCAAATCTAGTGTAAAGGAGTGAAATTTAGGCGCCCTCATTCTCCACCATTGGATCTGGGGATGATCTGGACCGTCGGATCAGTGCTGACATCAATTCGGATAAGATAAGCCACTATTTTTGGAGAAAAGCTGCATTATTGATCTTTGATTGTAAAAAAACTCTTCTTTTATGGAAAAACTCGTAAATCCTCCTTGCTTTAAGCATAAGTGCATCTCCACCCTTGAATATGAGCTCATCTTGATCGTACAACATGGCTCAATCAGCTTTCGCCATGTGGTGGCCCTTCAAACCTTCAATTTGCTTAAACTAGAAAACTGCGGTGATCCTGAAAATTGGACTTTGTAGTCTTTGACCCTCCAAATAGGCTTTGATGAAGATGAAACTTTGTAGGACTATGTTTCCAAAGATCCCTTCAGGAATATGCAGAAAAAACTCCCATCTGAATCTCCCTTGTACAAGTTTGACTACATTTGGAAGCTTGCAAGGTGGCATTAAGGTCTCTAGGAAGCTCTGATAGCCTTGAAAATTTGTACAAATATGTAGCCACATATGATCTTTATACATGCCAAACCATATGGCTAACATAAATTTCTATACAAGAATTTGTAGGGTCAAACTAGAAAAAATACATTTTTATAAAATGAACATAGCATATCAATGTGCTACAAAATCCATTTTCTGCTGAAATTTGGGCTATAGAATGCCTTTGACAATCTTTACAAGTATATGGATTTTCATCTAATTTGGTGACAATGAAATTTTTGCCCTAATTTCCCAACTTTGACCAACTTTGACTGCTACCATGGAATTTCTTGATTTCTTTGAAACTTTGTATGTGATCTTCCTTTGACATCCTTGATGCATCCTGGACTTCTCGGGGAATTCCGGCTACCTTCACCAAATATGTTTTTTGTAGGCCTTCACAAGTGAGAGAGGAGAGAAAATCTCGACGACAACGTATGTAAAGATGAATAACAGAGACCTGAAATGTCGGGTATTCATCTAAGAGAGATGGTAGGAAGGAACTACTCACTGTAGGAGAGTTTCTGTAGCTTGTGCAAGAAGAGGCCAAGCCTATTTGTACACATCTTCTCTAATAGAAAACACATGTTCATGTGGAAATTCGTGTGCACTGTTCATATGTGAAGAAACCGAAGTATTTTCATACTACGGTTAAAGATAGTTAACAATTAAAGTTTTCACAGTAAACGTATTTTTGGTCAGTTACAGTAAACGAGTAATTTTTGGTAGAAGAACGAAGTAGATCTCACAGAGTAATGCGAAGTTTTGTATGAGAGATAGCTCATTCTGTAGCTAGACATCTCTACTTTCAGTTGATCAAAGTTTCCGGTGGAAAAGATATCTACAGATAGTACAAAGCCTGACCGAAAAAAGGTTTTCTGAACTAGTGGAGTTTTTTCTTAAACTTCAAGAAGAGTTCAGTAAGTTAAGGAAGTTCACGCATCACTCCCTTAATTCATAAACATTCACTTGAAGTAATTGTAAACAGAATTGAAATTCATTCCGGTACAATTTCGGTACGATCACAGTGTCAGTCCAGTGACAGTCTGGTGAAGTTCCAGTGAAAATTTTCAGTGAATTTAGAGCGCAGTCTTATACGTTGAGCGTTAGAAACTTTTCTAAGCTATTGATTGATTACAAAGGTGTTCTAAATCACTCTAGCTTAGTTCTTCTTGGGCGTGGTGAATTCGGCAGGCTTAATAAGGTTCAGCCTTCGTCGCGTCGACAAGAAGTGGTATCAGGAAGAGCCGAGTAAAACCACAACAGTGGTATCAGAGCCAAGGATAGATCCAAGAGCAAGGGCGAATCGACTACAAGTGGAAATCAGAGCTAGGCATATCTAATCAGAGTAGGCTAGACCCAAGAGCCGAAAGATTATGAAAAGTAGAAAGGTTCTCAAGGAACAACCGAAAGTGAAGAAAGAAGAGAAGTTGAAAACTTTCATAAGGAAAGGAGAACGATGAAGAGATCAACAACAAACGGTATCAAGAAGTATTCTAAAGTCATCCTCAAGAGTAAAGGTTTGTGAAAGGTAAAACCCTTAACATCATACTCACTGGAAAAATTATGGCAGACCACGTTACTATTGACAACTGGACAGAGATAATTATCCCGCATGGGTAATGTGCATGGAAGCCTTACTTATGAGTAAGGACTTAATGATGTTTGTGACCGGAGAAGAAAAGAAGCTGACTTTCAAAAATTATAGTCAACCGGAAAAAGAAGAATTAGAAGCCTTGAAGCTGTGGCAGAAGAAAGATGCAACGGCAAGAGCCTACATCTATAATACCGTAACAGACCATCTACTACCACACATTAGAGGTCTGGAGAAAGCAGAGGACATATGGAGTGCATTGGAAGATCATTTCCAAAATACTACAAAAGCTAGGAAGGCTAGCTTATGGTCCGAATTCACAACGTTCAAAAAGAAGTCGAGTCAAAGCATTAGTGACTATGTTACTAAGATGAAGGATCTAGCAGATAGTCTTGGATCCATAAATGAAGATGTTGAAGATCACAGATTGATAGCGCGACTGCTAATAGGTTTGAGAGGAGATGAAAGGTGGAAACCTTTCGTACTTTCAACTGAACTTTCTTTAAATCATTTCGTGCCAGATTTAAATCAGTTGCTTGGTTTGATGCTCACATATGAGCAAGACCTGAAAGGAGATGGAGACAAAGGACAAAGTTCAGTGATGTACATGAAGAACAAGAAGAAAGACAAAGGTAAACCAAAAGACGAAGAAGAGTCAAGCTCTCAGGCCTATTATGCAAGAGGTAAAGGCACTAGCAGAGGAAGAGTAAGAGGTTTTGGAAGAGGAAGAAGTAGCCAGAATACCAACAAGAAGGCCTGCTGGATTTGTGGATTAAGTAATCATCTGGCTCATGACTGTTGGCACAATCAACAAGGATCAAATCAGAATCAGAACAATAATAGCAGAACTAGGAGCGGAAGATATCAAAGAGGCAGACAAGGCCAAAGAGGCGGTTATGGTAGAGGTGGAGCGAGAAGTTGGGGACAGAATCAATCCTACAACACCACCTACAACAACTACGCAAATGACACGCAGAATGAAAGTCATACATCGTTGATGATGAACTCTATCAGCACATCAGAAAATGAAGACCTAAAGGTATTTTACATTGATTCTGGATGCTCTAATCATTTGTCAGGAAATATAGAACTGATGTCAGAACTAGAAAAAGGTAGTTCTAGTCACACTGTTCAAATAGATGACAATACAAGACATAGCGTACATTCAATTGGAAAAGTGAAATGCAAGAGGAGCAGATTTGCTAACCAATGTTTTGTATGTTCCAACAATACCGAAAAATTTGATCAGTGTGGGACAGATAGTTGAAAAAGGTTTTCAGGTCAGATTTACAAACAAAGGAGTATTTGTAGAAGATCCCGAGAATGGATATAATCAGATCGTCTCTAGAAAGAAAGAAAGAAGACTCTTTACTTTAAGAGTACAAGGGAACATTGGCCAAGCGTTGCTCACACATGGAGAAAAGATAATTACAGAACTTGATCTATGGCATAAGAGATTAAGTCATTTCAATGAAAAAGGAATTAAAGCTATGATCACAAACCAACCTGTACTGGGATTACCGAACATACAGAATCAACATATGATTCATAAGTGCGAAGCATGTCATATGGGAAAAGCCCACAGGTTACCTTTCCAGAAGAAAGGATTCAAACATGGAGTATTTATCAGACATAACTCAGAAAGATTATGCATATATGGTCAAAGATGATGAAGAACCACAGAGCTATGATGAAGCTAAAGGCAAGAAGCAATGGGAAGAAGCAATGAAAGAAGAAATCAGCGCACTGGAGGAGAACAAGACATGGGAACTTGTTCCGAAACCAAATGGTAAGAAAGTAATCGGAAATAAATGGTTTTTCAAAGTAAAGAAATTTGCAGATGGAAGGATAGCCAGACACAAAGCAAGACTGGTGGTCAAAGGCTATGCCCAGACGCATGGCATAGATTATGATGAGACGTTTAGTCCGGTGGCAAGAATGTCAACCATAAGGACAGTAATTGTTGTAGCTGCATCGAAAGGATGGAAGCTAAGTCAGCTAGATATAAAGAATGCATTTCTGAATGGATACATTTTTGATGAAGTGTACATGGAACAACCTGAAGGGTTCGAAAGTTTCAGATACCCAAACTTTGTCTACAGATTAAGAAAAGCACTTTATGGACTGAAGCAAGCTCCAAGAGCTTGGAATTACAGACTTGTGAAATATCTGAATGAACTTGGATACCAAAGTTCGAAGGCAGACGCAAGTCTACTCATAAAGAGAACAGAAGAAGGTATGATCTACATTTGCATTTATGTAGACGACTTAATAATCACAGGAACCTCAGATGAAGGGATTACAGAAGTAAAGAAACTACTCGAAAGAGAGTTCAAGATCAGTGACCTAGGGAAATTATCATATTTCTTAGGAATGGAAATCACATACACAGATCATGTATATATGTTTCACAAGAAAGGTATCTCCTAAACTTACTGAAGAAGTTTAATATGGAGAATTGCAGAGAAGCTTCAACACCACTTGAAGTAAATCATAAACTCAGCAGATACAGTGGTGCAGAGTTTAAAGATATGAAGAGATATCAGTCATTAGTAGGAAGTTTAATTTATGCTATGCTAACAAGACCAGATCTTAGTTATGCAGTGGGAGTTCTCTCACAATTCATGCATTGTCCGACAAATCAACATTGGGTTGTAGGACAAAGAGTTCTTAGATATGTCAAAAGAACTATAAAAGAAGGTTTATATTATCCTTTTACGTCAGATATAAATTTGAAAGCATACAGTGACTCAGACTAGGCTGGAAGTCAAGATGACAAAAGATCAATGCACGGGTATATGATATACCTAGGAGATAAGCTGGTAAGCTGGTGTTCAAAGAAGCAACACACAATAGCGTTATCGTCAACAGTAGCCGAATACAAAGGACTCGTAGAAGCAGCTAAAGAAATAATATGGATGCAGACCTTGTTCAAAAGCATGGGTATTGATCAAGGTGTACCTATCATACATGGAGATAATATGACCTCGTTGTATCTTGCAGCAAACCCAGTATTTCATGCAAGAACAAAGCACATAGAGATTCAGTATCATTTCCTGAGGGAAAAGGTAATGGAGAAAGATATAGAAATAGTATACACTCCGACAAAAGATCAGATTGCAGATATTTTGACAAAGAGCTTGGATGGAACGAAGACAAACAGATTCAAAGAGATGGTAGGTATAAAAGAAAGAAAGATATATGAAAGACCGTAAGATGTCAAATTAGTGATTGAGGGGGAGCTATTGAAGAAACACTCACGAAATTTGACAAACAGACATGCATAAAAGAAAAAAGAAAAAGAGAAGCAGAATCAAAGAAAATCAAAAGCCTTAGTGGAGGGATAAATCCACGACTGTTATGTACAGTATAGAATCTTCTAGGATCAGAGTTCGTTACACCGAATTAAACTGTACATAGAGAGAACGTGCATAGGAATAATGGAAGGGGAAGTGCGCTTTCAAGAGCGCAAAGTATAAATAGAGCACATACAGAAAGAATGAGAGAGAGAGTTTTTAGTTATGGTTAGAAGAAGACGCCAAAGATCCCGTATGTAGAAGAAGACGCCAGAGATCGCGTATGTAAAGATGAATAACAGAGACTTGAAATGTCGGGTATTCATCTGAGAGAGATGGTAGGAAGGAACTACTCACTGTAGGAGAGTTTCTGTAGCTTGAGCAAAAAGAGGCCAAGCCTATTTGTACACATCTTCTCTAATAGAAAACACATGTTCATGTGGAAATTCGCGTGCACTGTTCGTATGTGAAGAAACCAAAGTATTGTCATACTACGGTTAAAGATAGTTAACAGTTAAAGTTTTCACAGTAAACGTATTTTTGGTTAGTTATAGTAAACGAGTAAATTCCGGTAGAAGAACGAAGTAGATCTCGCAGAGTAATGCGAAGTTTTGTATGAGAGGTAGCTCATTCTGTAGCGAGACATCTCTACTTTCAGTTGACAAAAGTTTTCGGTGGAAAAGATATCTACACACAGTAGCCTGACCGGAAAAAGGTTTTCTGAACTAGTGGAGTTTTTCTTAAACTTCACGAAGACTTCAGTAAGTTAAGCAAGTTCACGCATCACTCCCTTACTTCATAAACATTCACTTGAAGTAATTGTAAACAGAATTGAAGTTCATTCCGGTACGATCACGGTGTCAGTCCAATGATAGTCTGGTGAAGTTTCGGTGAAATTTTTCAGTGAATTTAGAGCGCAGTCTTATACGTTGAGCGTTAGAAACTTTGCTAAGCTATTGATTGATTATAGAGGTGTTCTAAATCACTCTAGCTTAGTTCTTCTTGGGCGTGGCGAATTCGGCAGGCTTAATAAGGTTCAGCCTTCGTCGCCTCGACAAGAAGTGGTATCAGGAAGAGCCGAGTAAAACCACAACACTATCTATCTATCTATCTATCTATCTATCTATCTATCTATCTATCTATCTATCTATCTATCTATCTATCTATCTATCTATCTATCTATCTATCTACCTATCTACCTATCTACCTATCTACCT
>MU260453.1:130000-167500 GCA_020310875.1 Ceratopteris richardii
ATGTGTGCCTTGTAATCACACCTTGATATGGCATAAAGCTCAGCTCTTGGAGGTCTTCACATAGGTCTCTCTAACCACGACTAAAACTGCCATCTATTTATAGTTGAGTTTGGGAAGCTAACTTCCCTCAATCAATCTCCAATCAATCAATGATTGATTTGATTCTCTACCTACCACAAATCACGAATTTGTGGCTCCTCTTTCCATTTTTGATCATGTGGACTCAACCACTTAAGATTCTCTTACTTTTACATTAAGTAAACTCTTCAAAAAATTACAAGAGGTAGTTCACAAGTGAACTTTACATAGTCTTCATTTTGAAGCTTCTTCTAAGACTTTGTGAGACTCAAGCCAATACTTAGACTTGTCATAGACTTGCTCCAACAGCTCCCCCTCAAGCCAAGTATGCTTGAGGTCTTCAATCTTCCAAGATTACCTGCAAACCTATCATAGCCTTGAATTTGCAAAGCTTTGTACCATCCAATGCTTTGGTTAGAATACATGCACATTGTTGATGAGTGGACACATATGATATTTGAATCTCTTTGCTTAGAACCTTCTCTCGTACATAGTGATAATGAACTTCAATATGTTTAGTCCTTGCATGAAAAATAGGATTAGGAGCCAAATGAATAGAACTCATATTGTCACCAAAAATAGTTGGAGTTCCAAACTCCAATCCAAGATCTTTGAATAATGTCTTCATCCACATAGCTTCTTGTGTAGCTATGGCAAGACCTCTATATTCAGCTTCAGTAGAAGAGAGAGCAACTGTGGGTTGCTTCTTGGATGACCATGAAATAAGCTTTGAACCTGCAAAGGTAAGATAACCTGAAGTTCTCCTTCTATCTTCCTTGGAGCCAGCCCAATCTGCATCAAAAAATAGCTTCAAACCTAAATCAGATACATAAGGATAATAAAGTCCTTCATTGATGGTTCCTTTGAGATACTTGAGAATCCTTTTGGCAGCATCCATATGTGGTTTCCTTGGTGTGTGCATAAATTGACTTAGCACACTCACACTGTAACATATATCTACTCTTGTCAATGTGGCATAATTGAGACTACCCACTAGACTTTGATATGATGTGATGTCCTCTATGATTTCACCTTCATGTGAGCTCAATTTTTGATTGACCTCCATTGGAGTACCTGCAATCTTACAATTTTGCATCTTGAATTTTGCCAACATGTCCTTAATGTACTTTCTTTGAGTGAGAAACAAACCATGATCTTTGTAGACAACTTCCAAACCTAGGAAGTAGGTAAGCGAACCCAAATCACTTATCTTGAACTCTTCTCTCATCTGATCTTTGATCTTCTTCATACCATCTGCATCATTTCCTGTCAATATAATATCATCTACATATACACATAGGTAGATGACCTCGGAATTACTCTTTTCAATAAAGAGTGAAGGATCTGCCTTGCTTGGTTGAAAGCCTTTGTCCTACAAGAATGAAACAAGCCTGAAATTCCAAGCTCTTGGAGCTTGCTTGAGACCATACAATGCTTTGTTAAGTTTACACACATAATCAGGATAAACTTGATTCTCAAAACCAGGTGGTTGTGCCATATATACCTCTTCTGTTATCCAACCATACAAAAATGCATTCTTTACATCTAGTTGAAGTATCTTCCAATTCTTGGAAGAGGCAATACTAAGCAAAACCCTAATAGTAGGCATCTTTGCCACAGGAGAGAAGGTCTCCTCATAATCAATTCCCTGAGTTTGTGCAAAGCCTTTTGCCACAAGCCTTGCCTTATACCTGTTAATTGAACCATCAGAATTCTTCTTGAGTTTATAGACCCATCTTGAGCCTATTACCTTCATGGATGAAGTCTTGGGCACCAAATCCCAAGTGTTGTTTTCCTCAAGTGCTTCAATCTCTTCCTTCATTGCATGCTTCCATTCTGATTTTGCTTTGGCCTCTTCAAATGATGATGGCTCCTCTTGGTTTATATCCTGTGCTATGTAGATAGAATGTTTAGTTACTAATGAGGTGTCAAACCCATACCTTTCTGGTTTTTTCTTTTCCCTCATAGATCTTCTTAGGCCATGATGTGATGATTCTGCCTCATGTCCAAATTCCTGCAATTTTGCTTTACCTTTAGACTTCCATGCTTTGATCTTTTCCATGTGAGATTCTTCATCATCCTCTGAGGTGTCTTGTTCTTCAATCTTTGATTGTTCTCTACCAAGCTTTGGAAAATCTTCTTCAAGATCATATGGTAAATTGATCTTCCTGCATGAATCTTCATACCATGAATTGTTCTCATCAAAAACTACATCTCTGCTTACCAAGAATCCTTTGTTGGTAGGGTTGTATAACCTGTATCCCTTTTGATTGTTGTCATATCCAATAAATACACACCTTTCTGCCTTTGGATCCATCTTGCCTCTAACCTGTGAAGGAACATGAGCAAAAGCAATACATCCAAAAATTTTACAATGATCTAAGCTTGGTCTTCTTCCATTCCAAGCCTCATATGGAGTCATCCCATCAAGGGATTTTGAAGGCAACCTGTTAATCAAGTAAGTGGCTGTAGATACAGCCTCAGCCCATAAGTAATTAGGTAAATGCTTTTCATTTAACATAGACCTTGCAGCTTCAACAATTGTCCTATTCCTCCTTTTTGCCACTCCATTTTGCTCAGGAGTGTACCTTGTAGTTACCTCTCTTTTGATTCCTCTTTCTTGAAGAAAAGAATCAAACTCATGGGAGAAGTATTCTCCCCCTCCATCTGACCTTAGCCTTTTTAGTGATTTACCTGTTTGATTCTCCACAAGAGCCAAATATCTTTTGAAACATGAAAAAACTTCATCTTTGTGTTTCATAAAGAATAGGATAGTCCATCTGCTGCAATCATCAATAAAGGAAACATAATACCTTGATCCAGATATTGAAGCTTCCTTGCTAGGTCCCCATACATTTGTATGAACCAACTCCAAGAGATCTCCATGCATATAACCTTTCTTCATGAATGGTAACCTGTGAGACTTTCCAAATTGACATGCACTACACTTATAAATCATATGTTGTTTTGACAAATTAGGGAGTCCAAGTACACTTTGGTCCCTGCAGATTTGCTTTAATGACCTTTCACCAATATGTGCTAACCTTTTGTGCCATACTTCCAATTCTGTGAGTGTCTTACTACCATAATTAAAGAGAGCAATGTTTCTAGTGTCCTATAATTCAAATGTGAACAATCTACCTGTCTTTTCACCTTTTGCAATTCTTCTGAATCCTTGACTTGGATCTTCAACAAATGCTCCTACTTTTGTGAACCTGACTTGCAACTCTTTCTCTACTATCTGCCCAACACTTATCAAATTCTTTGTAATGGTAGGGACATAGAGTACCTTACTGAGTAGGTTGATGTTTCCATCAGGTGCTTTGACATTACCTATTTTCTCCACAGGATGTTTTGTATCATCTCCTGTTTGTACCTCATGCTTATTCCTTGGATCTTCTAAATCTGATATGAGTGCCACATTTCCTGCCACATGATTTGAACAACCTGAATCTATGTAGAAAACATGCTCATCAGATTTACCTTGTGGCATAGCCATGTTCATGATCAATAATGAATCCTCTTTGTTTGAGTCTTCTGTGTAGTTATTGTAGTCTCTCCTTCCTTTGTAGCCTCCTTGATAGTTTGAATGATTGTAGTTGTTGTAGTTGCCATGGTAGTTGTTGAACCTTCCTCTTGAGTAGCCATAACTTCCTCTATTGTATCCTCTGCCTCTTTGATTCCTGGAATTCCTAAAGCAATTTTCAGTTGTATGATTAGTTAATCCACAAATAGAACATGAGTTGGAGTCTTGGGATCTCCCCCTGCCTTGTCTACCTCCTCTTCCTCTACCTCTGCCATGTCTTCCTCTACCTGCATAGTTAGCTTGATATGTACCTACTTCATCATCCACTTTCTTTGCCTTTCCTTTGTTATCTTTGGACTTGCTTTTATCAGTGTATAAAGCTGAAGATTGATTACCTATAGAGCTTTCTCCATTTTTGATAAGCTTTGCCTCTTGAGTAAGTAGTTGTCCAATGAGTGTATTGAAATCAAGTACATGCATGTCCATGTACAAATCCATAGCTGTGGTGAATGCTTCCCACTTGTCATCTGCCTTCAAGCCATTGATGACCTGCCTTACAATTTGCTCTTCATCTATTACCTCTCCAATACTTCCCAACTGATCTGCTATGTCCTTGAGCTTTGTGACAAAATCAGTCACATTTTGTTTGGGAGCCTTCTTGAGAGTTGTGAAATCCAGCCATAGTTGATGCTTCCTAGCTTTAGTACTTGAAGAAAAGAAAGCTTCAAGTGCATCCCACACTTCCTGAGATGTCTTACAACTTCTAATGTGAGGCAACAAAAAATCTGAGATAGAGTTGAGGAGATAAGACCTTGCAAGTGCATCCTTGGAGCACCATGTGCTCAATCTTTCTTGCTCTTCTTGTGTTGGTTGACTTTTGTTCCTGAAACTTGGCATAACTTCATCTCCAGCCACATAACCATATAAACTTCTACCTTGGAGATAGGCTTCCATTCTTAATGACCAAGCTGAGTAGTTACCTCTATCTAATTTGTCAATTGATGAAGGAAATCCATCTGCCATGTTGTCCAACCTTGCTCTGATACCACTGTGAAGAGATGGATAGGTATGTGCTTGAAGATGAAGAGGTGTTGCAAAATCCTTGATCTACACCAGCCAATTGAACTCCAGGAGTATATGGTGGGCCGTTTTAGCTTGCCAATGGATGTATTAGACACCCTATGTACCTTGGAAGATCACTCTAAAAAGGATAGATCAAAACAGATAAGTTGGAGTTAGCTCAGAGGTGAAAACTTGCTATTCTTGGTTCATACACCTGTCCAGTGTTTTACATAATTCTCTGAGCACAGCAGCAATTAGCTTAATTCCTCTTGGGGAAGTCTAGGTAACTTAGAGAGCTAACTTTCAAGAGTAATCCCATAAAAAATAATGAACCACACACTGAGAATGAGTTTTAACAACTGATGACATCATCCCGATTTTCACGGGCTGCTACATGTTTGAGACCAGTGAGCAGAAAAATCAACATAACTCAAAATGTAGGAATCCAATGATTATGAAAATTTTTATGGTTATATTAGCCAGTACGATGAATCCAACAAGCTTTAAATCACTGAATTTGAATAAGTAACCACGGAGAAACACCTCTGACAAGATGAGTGAAAAAGTCGGGTACCTGACAGAGAAGTGAAGATGAACAGACCCTGTTGACTTCAAATGAAAATAACTGAAGATTGCAACATCCAAATGACATGAAAATTTGTGAGCATATAGTAGACTTATAGAGCTAACTTTACCAAGTTAAATCACTGAAAAGGATGCACCAAGCTCAGAGAAAACATCTCTGCAAGCTAACTGAGAAAACTGAGAGTAATGGTAGTGAGTAGTACACTTCACAAGAACATGGAAAGATGAACTCAAATAATCATGAAAATGAAAGTATATTGCTTGTACAATACAATGACTTACTGATACATATGTGTGCCTTGTAATCACACCTTGATATGGCATAAAGCTCAGCTCTTGGAGGTCTTCACATAGGTCTCTCTAACCACGACTAAAACTGCCATCTATTTATAGTTGAGTTTGGGAAGCTAGCTTCCCTCAATCACTCTCCAATCAATCAATGATTGATTTGATTCTCTACCTACCACAAATCACGAATTCGTGGCTCCTCTTTCCCTTTTTGATCCTGTGGACTCAACCACTTAAGATTCTCTTACTTTTACATTAAGTAAACTCTTCAAAAAATTACAAGAGGTAGTTCACAAGTGAACTTTACATAGTCTTCATTTTGAAGCTTCTTCTAAGACTTTGTGAGACTCAAGCCAATACTTAGGCTTGTCATAGACTTGCTCCAACAGGCTTCGGTGAGCAAAATTTTGGCCTGTGTTTGCAAAAAGGCCTCCTATAGGTAGAACTCGTTAGATATAGTTGCATCTCTTGAAACTTTTACTTCTACAACCTGCTTCTGCATTTCGATTACTCGTTGTTTCTGATTGCTCAGTTGATTTTCTCGCCTTTCAATTTCTTGGTTTTGATATTGTATTGTTGTTGAATAGACATCTCTTTCTCGTTAGAGCTGTGCGATTTCTTTCTGTGCTTGAGCTTCTTTTGCCAGGTAATGTTTCAGCATTCTGTTGACATCCGTTAGAGCCTCACTTGTTCTATGGAGTTCGTCTTCTGTCAATTTGGCTTCCCTCTGCTGTTCTTGGCTTTTCTTTACTTCCTCGGCTAGACTCGTTATGGTTTCTTCTAGTAAATTGCCTGGCACCATCGTTGCATCTTCTTTTTCTTTGAGTAATTTATTCAGTTTGTTTATCTCTGCCTTTGCAACGAGTAGTAACTCTTCTCTTTCTTTTGCCTCTGCCAGGGCTTCATCCCGCTGAACTGTTATTTGTTCTTGTTCTTGGATTCTGGCCTGTAGCTACTGTACTTGTTCATGAAGCGCATGATTTTCGGTCTTCACGGCCTGTAGTTCTTCTTGGAGGGGTGTGATGTCTGCCTCCATTACTTCCAATTTATGTTGGAAGTCTTCGCAAACACTTTCTGTAATTTGCTTCAGTTGTTGCGGTAATTGTCTTGATAATTCGATTAGCATCTGACCCATCGATTCTAATTGAGCAAATACTGGTGTGGAGGGTGGTGGAAGAGGGAGACGAGGTTGGGAAGATGATGCAGTAAGTTGCTGTGAGGTCGGAGGGGAGTAGTTGGGGGATGAGGTGGAAGAAGCTGCGGGCTCGATGGTTGCATTAGGTGGAATAGGAAGGTTTGGGTTTAGTGGAGGTTCCGGTGGTGGAGTGGGAATGGCAGAGGTAGTTTTTGTTACCTTATTTTGTTTGTCGATGTCCGCGATGGTTGACTCAATGGCCTTAAGTAGCTCTTCGAAAACATGTTTAGCAATTTGTTGTTCACCTCCTTATTGTTCCTGCTCAGTTTGTTGCTGCGAAGCTTCTTTGGTAGAGATTGTTTCTATTTCCGTCTGCTTTTCCTGTTCTTGTTGCTTAGATGATGATGACTGTGCGGATGACTCATGCTGCATGGATGTGGTGGTGTCGTTGTCGGGATGAAATCCCGCAGGGAGTGTGCATGATTTTATTCAAAAGTTCATTGTTTTATGAGTTTTCGTGTGATGTTTTGATTGAAGAGCGTATATTTTGTGCATGATTTGATTGGTTTGATTGCCTGTGAGATAAGAAACCATGTTAGAGATGTGTGTTAGAACCGTGCATGTAAATAATTGATATTAGATCCACGAAAACCCTAGTTTTGACCCTTGAAACTGACTAGAAACACGAGTTTTACCCATGAAAATCCGAGCTTGAACCCTTGGAAACCCTTGGAATTTAAGTCGAAACTGTAAATAAACCCATGAATTGGCGAGTTTGAGATAATTGTGAGAAAACCCTTACTTTTCCCGATCAAAAACTTTAGGTTGGACCCTTGGAAATGGCGGTTTCTGTAGGCCAAACCCTAAAAATCAATTAAATTGTAAATATCCAGTGTGAAACCAAACCCATAGTATAGGGGAAAATTAAAAAGTTCGCCAAAAAATAGAAAGTTCATTGAGGAGGTTAGAACGTTCTAGAAGGAAGTCCTAGGGAAGGGCCTATAAATAAGTCCATACTCATTTGTTTCTTCCTCACCCTGTGGATCTCCTTGTGGATCGTCTCCTCCAGGTATGCTCCTTGTTCATTTGTGTTCATTCATGTTCTTACGATAGTCCATTGAGAGGGAGAGAGAGCTTTGTCATAAAGTCTTTAGAATTCTTAAACTTCTCCATGAGGAAATATGCACCCTAGTAGCTGAGAAGCATGTGATTGTTCTGTGTCATGAATTTCATCACGGAGACATTTTTCCAATTCAAATGGTCTCTGCCATTTTTCTATGCGCAGAGAGAGAATAGGCAGAGGTCTACGTAGGCAGAGAGAGAATCTGGTGTGAGGAGAGAGAGACAGGTCGGAGGCGCGCAGATACTAGACATGGGGAGAGAGAGTGAGACAGAGAGAGAGAAGAAGGGAGAGATTCCCTCTCCTCCTCCCACGGCGGCGCAACGAGAGTGAGACAGAGAGAGAGAAGAAGGGAGAGATTCCCTCTCCTCCTCCCACGGCGGCGCAACGAGAGTGAGACAGAGAGAGAGAATAAGTGGTATCGAGATCGATGGTAGTTGCTCACGGAGAATTCGAGTTGCCGGCGGCCGCTTGCCTGTAGAGAGAGAACAAGATATGTGTGCCATGCCACTCACAAGTGGAGAAGAGAGAATGGCGGCGCTGACTGTTGTGCATCAGGGAATCGACCAGGGCACGACAGATTCGGTGGCTGGCAGATTGGCAGAAAACTTAGAGAGAGGAGAGATGGAGAGAGAGATTGGTCGGCTGGTGACGGCACAGATGGCGGAGAGAGTGTACTGTGTGTGGATAGAGCGGTGCTAAAAAGTCGGTCACAGAACAAGTGGAGAGACGCCTGCTGCAAACTCGCTCAAATTCAATCAGAAGAGAGAGCTATAGGCGGCGCTACAATCTGGAGGAAGATGGACGTCGCGAAGAAGTCTATGTGGAGGAGAGAGACAGAAAGAGATGCGGCAAAATTGACTCCCAAATCTGGTTGTTGGAGATACAGAGAGAGAGTAGCGGCAAATTATGTCGCCATAAGAGGGAGAGAGAAAGAGAGAGAAGGGAAGGAACGGTGGAAGAGAGAGAGAGAGAGAGAGAGAGAGAGAGAGAGAGATTTGGCGGTGACAGAAACGGTGGAAGAGAGAGAGAGAGAGAGAGAGAGAGAGATTTGGCGGTGACAGAAACGGAGAAAGAGAGAGAAAGAGAGAGAGAGAGAGTAAAAGAGAGAGAGAGAATGAGAGATCAGAGTCATTAATGGATTTGTATTTCTATTTTTATATGTATAGCATTTGTTTGATGTTCCAGAATAAATATAAGACAACATACTAATGCGGTACGAAGAAATCCGAATGATGAGCTTGAGGGGTGTTTGAAATAGAGACGTAGCCAAATACCTCATATATAATGATAAGGTCATAAAAATAAACACAAGGATTTAAATCCTTAATTAAATGGAAACAATTGAAAGTAATAATCTATGTGCAAATTTGCGATAAAAAGGGTTTGGATGATGTAAACTCTATGTATGCTTTTATTGTCTATATCATGTCCTACTTTATAAGTACTTCCGTTGCATAACTATGGAGAGTCCGAGATGATAGGGTATTACTAGCATACATGGAGGATTTCATGTTATGTCATGATCATCTTTTCATGGAGATTGAGTAAATCCATTAAAGATTGAATCATTCTAGTAAATGTGATTGCCATACTAGTAGACATGCAATTTTAACATGGGAAATCCATCACCCGAGTTGTTGTAAATTTATAAATGCTCGAAGACAAAGGGATTTTTGTTTTTCTTCTTTTGAGTACTATTGTTTTGTTTGTAAGAAGAACATTAAAATGGTTGAGAAGATGATTTTGACCTAATGTACTAACATGGCCTCACCCTGTGGATCTCCTTGTGGATCGTCTCCTCCAGGCTCATGCAGGTTTCTGATTATATGAAGAGAAGTGAAAGCATTGAAGACTGAAGATAAAGAGTACCCCATCCCGTGGATTGCTCTTGTGGATCGTCTCCTCCAGGTTTATGCGGTTTCTGATTATCTGAAGTAAAGAGAAGGGAGGCTACTGCTGAGGATACCTGAAGCAAAGAGTGGACCGAAGACCTGAAGAAAAGCTTGGACCGCGAAGACCGAAGCGGAATCTCGTGGGCGATTTCTCGCACTGTAGCGAGGGATCTATTTTATATCGGCCGGCCCGCACTGTAGCGGCGGCTTTTATACTGTATCATCGCACCGCACTGTAGCGGTTTTATTGTACCAGCGGCCCGCACTGTAGCGGCCTATTTTTGTATCATTCATTTTTATTGGAGTACTTCAGTTTCATTTCCGTGGTATCGTTGAGCTTGATCTGCATCACGTGTTTCACTGCGGTATCCGTCTCTTTCCGACGCCCACGGTCCCACGTCTCGACACTTCCGAGGGGCAAGGGGCCCACACGTACGAGGATCGCACACGCTCCGGAGAGCACAGGCGAGGCGCCCAGCGCGCAGACGCCACTCGCAGGACAGCGGGAACGGCGCACCAGAGCGGGGCCTGATCCAACCCCACGCGCCGGCTTCCCGCCACGACCTCCTTCTTCCCGACACCTGAACCCGACGTGAAGCGAGGCGGTTGCCCGGTGATCCTCATCGCGTCACCTACTCCTTGAGAAGACAGAGACAGGAACCTCGGCATCAGACAGAGACTCCAGGTACTAGCACTTCAAGTTATTTGATTTTTTTGCATTGTTTCACAAACACATTGAACAGAAAGGTTGTCTTGTTGTCTGAGTTTGAGCATTCACTATCTGCACTAGTTTAGTCCATATATCTGTGCACAAGAAACGAAAATGAACAAAATGATTGAGGAACAGTTTAGGAGATATGAGGAACGAATTAAGGAAATAGAATTTAACACGAATGAATCTATAAAATCAAAGTTTGGTATTGTTATGACTTTAATGCAAACGATAAATGCGATATCTGATACTATTCAGCTGATGGGCATAAGCATTAAAGACCTAAAAAATGAAATGGATTCTGAGATTTCTGAATTAAAACATAAAGTTGACATGTTGACAAACCAAGTTAATGACCTACAAGTATGGAAACGTGATAATGAGCATGAGGTAAAAGTCCAAAGCATATCTGCACAGAAAGAGTCAGTAGGCCTTAGAAAACCCACGCCTAGAGTGACACCTAGGAAATTAAGTTGGGATGAGAAGAGACCTATACGTTGCTTTTGGTGCGATCAGTTTGGACATGTGTTTTGGGATTGTCTAGCATATGAGAGTGCATGCAGACATAGACTTGTAAGTGAGCATGAAGGAAAAATTTGTAAGTTTCAAGATCAATTCCCTTTGCATTTGAATGTAGGAAAAGGTGGGATAAAAGAATATTTTGAAGATACTAAAACTAGATCGAAATCAATTCAAAGAGTGTGGAAACCAAAAAGACTTGAAAATAGTAAATCTGATGAACAAAAGATCCTACTATCTACTGAGAGTCGAGAGAAATCTATTGAAGAAATCAAAGGTAGACAAATAAAGGTCGAGAAGCAAAAAATTGAACAGATATTAAAGGAGCAAATAGAGATAGATCATAAAGGAGAGTCTGATAGAGAAATGCAAGAGAAATTAAAGAAAGACCAGGATGTATATGTAACATTTGATCCAAAAATTTTAACTAATGAGAATCTATTCGATCAAGAGAAAGTTGCAAAATTACAATCCCAATTAAACCTTGATAAACAAATTGAACAAGAAGAGAGTAAAGAAGAAACTCATAAAAATAAAAAATCGGACAAGCAAATTAACAAAGCAGAAAAAGAGTTGCTTGATGATATTATTGCGCAAATAGAGAGGAATGTAAAGGCTACTCCAAAGTCTTCTAAGAGTTTGAAAAAGAATAAGAGAACTAAAAATCTAACTTTTGAAGACATATTTGCAAATATTCAATGATGATTGAAGAAGAATTATAATGAAACATAGGAGAACGATCAAAAGCTATTCAATGATGATGATTGATGGTTTATGATGAATGATGATGATAAAAGATAATGATTGGTGTTGAAAATGATTGATGATATTAGTGATTGATGATGATTATGAATGATGATTATGATGATGATGATGATAATACTGATGGCACTGGAGGACACTGATGACACTGGAGGGAACTGATGACACTGGAGGATACTGATGATGCTGGAGGATACTGATGATGCTGGAGGATACTGATGATGCTGGAGGATACTGATGACACTGGAGGATACTAATGATACTGGAGGATACTGATGACACTAGAGGATACTAATGATACTGGAGGATACTGATGACACTAGAGGATACTGATGATACTGGAGGATACTGATGACACTGGAGGATACTGATGACACTAGAGGATACTGATAATACTGGAGGATACTGATGACGCTGAAGGGAACTGATGACACTGAGGCTGATGCTGATGAAGAATGATAGACCATGAAGATAAAGAAAAGCTGGATCAAAATGAAGAAAAATGACCAGGTGAAACGTTTCTGATTTGAGATGTGTTTTCTTTCTGATAGAGCATATGCATTGCATTGATGTGTGTGATAAAGATATGTATGTGTTTATGAAAATCATGTAGAATGAAGATAACAAAGATCTATTATGGGTTTGCATGAAGCATGAATGACTAGGAAATTATATGAGTGAGATCAGTTAGCAGACTAGAGACTTTTGGGAGTGAAAGCTTGGGGATGTGATGGCATGCTTAGACCGAGTGCATGTATATGCTGATTGATTTGAACACTTAGTGAAGTGGGAAACTTTGGATCTTACTATTTGTTTCTTATGAGATCTTACCTCCATATGGATCATTATTTATAAAGAAACATTCATACTCATGCCAGCTGTATATGTGCGTGTATGTTGTTGGTGCGCTACGATGGGCTAGTAGGCGGGTGGAACCACCTTGGTCGGGTGATCAAGGCCACGAGCCGTAGCTAGTTTCGTCGTAGGCCTGACCTATCTGTTGTCATGCGCCTGTATGGGTCGGTAGGCGGGTGGAGTCACTGTGACCGGGTGGTCAGAGCCACGAGCTGACGTCGATTTCATGCAGGGCTGACGTTGTGTATGTCGTGCGCTATGCCGGGTCGGCAGACAGGTGGAACAAACTTGGCCGGGTGGACAAGTCCATGAGTCGCACCCGATTTCGACATAGGCCGATTTGTGAAAAATAAAAGATAAAAAGAAATGCTGAGCTGAGATGAAGTGGAAAAGAAAAAGAAAAAGAAAAATGAAAAAGAAAAAGAAAAAGAAAGAAAGATCTAATGGAGAGTTGGACAAGTAGGAGATAAATAGTAGGAAACGAGGTATATTCTACAAACTGAGTTAGTAGAAACATATGTATATGCTAGTACTTAGAATGAGCAGTTGGATCTGAACCAGTTGAACAAACAAAAGATCTAGAAAGCCGATGATTTATTCATGTGATTACTTGTCAGATTGCAGACACAGAAACATAATATGATGTTTGTGAAGCTTGAATCTACCTAATTTTCTAAAATTCGTACTAATCTTTATAAAAAATTGCATGACTGCATGAGATCATGATTTAAGAAAGGCTTAAAAAGTGTAAAGAGATTTCAAAAAGAACCCTGATACTCTTCTGTTGGATCTTGCAGGTTGGCCCATCGGGACGATGTGCAGGTTTAGCGGGGGCGAATGTCGGGATCAAATCCCTCAGGGAAGTGTGATGATTTTTTTCAAAAGTTCATTGTTTTATGAGTTTTTGTGTGATGTTTTGACTGAAGAGGGTACATTTTGTACATATTTAGACCGAATTAATTGATTGTGTGATGCATAAATAAGTTTGAGATGTATGTTAGACGTGTGTGTAAAAATAACTGACATTTGACCCATAAAAACGTAGGCTTGACCCTTCGAAATCCCTGAAAACCTGAGTTTACCCCATGGAATCCGGGCTTGAACCCTTGGAAACCCTTGGAGTTTAGGCCCGAATTGCAAAATAAACCGTTAAATTGACGAGCTTGAGATAATTGTGAGCAAACGCCTAAATTTCTTGACCCAAAAACCTAGGTCAGTCCCTTGAAATTGGCGGTTATCTTAGGTCAAACCCTAAAAACCCATTAAAATGTAAATATCCAGTGTGATGTTTTATGAGTTTTCGTGTGATGTTTTGATTGAAGAGCGTATATTTTGTGCATGATTTGATTGGTTTGATTGCCTGTGAGATAAGAAACCATGTTAGAGATGTGTGTTAGAACCGTGCATGTAAATAATTGATATTAGATCCACGAAAACCCTAGTTTTGACCCTTGAAACTGACTAGAAACACGAGTTTTACCCATGAAAATCCGAGCTTGAACCCTTGGAAACCCTTGGAATTTAAGTCGAAACTGTAAATAAACCCATGAATTGGCGAGTTTGAGATAATTGTGAGAAAACCCTTACTTTTCCCGATCAAAAACTTTAGGTTGGACCCTTGGAAATGGCGGTTTCTGTAGGCCAAACCCTAAAAATCAATTAAATTGTAAATATCCAGTGTGAAACCAAACCCATAGTATAGGGGAAAATTAAAAAGTTCGCCAAAAAATAGAAAGTTCATTGAGGAGGTTAGAACGTTCTAGAAGGAAGTCCTAGGGAAGGGCCTATAAATAAGTCCATACTCATTTGTTTCTTCCTCACCCTGTGGATCTCCTTGTGGATCGTCTCCTCCAGGCTCATGCAGGTTTCTGATTATATGAAGAGAAGTGAAAGCATTGAAGACTGAAGATAAAGAGTACCCCATCCCGTGGATTGCTCTTGTGGATCGTCTCCTCCAGGTTTATGCGGTTTCTGATTATCTGAAGTAAAGAGAAGGGAGGCTACTGCTGAGGATACCTGAAGCAAAGAGTGGACCGAAGACCTGAAGAAAAGCTTGGACCGCGAAGACCGAAGCGGAATCTCGTGGGCGATTTCTCGCACTGTAGCGAGGGATCTATTTTATATCGGCCGGCCCGCACTGTAGCGGCGGCTTTTATACTGTATCATCGCACCGCACTGTAGCGGTTTTATTGTACCAGCGGCCCGCACTGTAGCGGCCTATTTTTGTATCATTCATTTTTATTGGAGTACTTCAGTTTCATTTCCGTGGTATCGTTGAGCTTGATCTGCATCACGTGTTTCACTGCGGTATCCGTCTCTTTCCGACGCCCACGGTCCCACGTCTCGACACTTCCGAGGGGCAAGGGGCCCACACGTACGAGGATCGCACACGCTCCGGAGAGCACAGGCGAGGCGCCCAGCGCGCAGACGCCACTCGCAGGACAGCGGGAACGGCGCACCAGAGCGGGGCCTGATCCAACCCCACGCGCCGGCTTCCCGCCACGACCTCCTTCTTCCCGACACCTGAACCCGACGTGAAGCGAGGCGGTTGCCCGGTGATCCTCATCGCGTCACCTACTCCTTGAGAAGACAGAGACAGGAACCTCGGCATCAGACAGAGACTCCAGGTACTAGCACTTCAAGTTATTTGATTTTTTTGCATTGTTTCACAAACACATTGAACAGAAAGGTTGTCTTGTTGTCTGAGTTTGAGCATTCACTATCTGCACTAGTTTAGTCCATATATCTGTGCACAAGAAACGAAAATGAACAAAATGATTGAGGAACAGTTTAGGAGATATGAGGAACGAATTAAGGAAATAGAATTTAACACGAATGAATCTATAAAATCAAAGTTTGGTATTGTTATGACTTTAATGCAAACGATAAATGCGATATCTGATACTATTCAGCTGATGGGCATAAGCATTAAAGACCTAAAAAATGAAATGGATTCTGAGATTTCTGAATTAAAACATAAAGTTGACATGTTGACAAACCAAGTTAATGACCTACAAGTATGGAAACGTGATAATGAGCATGAGGTAAAAGTCCAAAGCATATCTGCACAGAAAGAGTCAGTAGGCCTTAGAAAACCCACGCCTAGAGTGACACCTAGGAAATTAAGTTGGGATGAGAAGAGACCTATACGTTGCTTTTGGTGCGATCAGTTTGGACATGTGTTTTGGGATTGTCTAGCATATGAGAGTGCATGCAGACATAGACTTGTAAGTGAGCATGAAGGAAAAATTTGTAAGTTTCAAGATCAATTCCCTTTGCATTTGAATGTAGGAAAAGGTGGGATAAAAGAATATTTTGAAGATACTAAAACTAGATCGAAATCAATTCAAAGAGTGTGGAAACCAAAAAGACTTGAAAATAGTAAATCTGATGAACAAAAGATCCTACTATCTACTGAGAGTCGAGAGAAATCTATTGAAGAAATCAAAGGTAGACAAATAAAGGTCGAGAAGCAAAAAATTGAACAGATATTAAAGGAGCAAATAGAGATAGATCATAAAGGAGAGTCTGATAGAGAAATGCAAGAGAAATTAAAGAAAGACCAGGATGTATATGTAACATTTGATCCAAAAATTTTAACTAATGAGAATCTATTCGATCAAGAGAAAGTTGCAAAATTACAATCCCAATTAAACCTTGATAAACAAATTGAACAAGAAGAGAGTAAAGAAGAAACTCATAAAAATAAAAAATCGGACAAGCAAATTAACAAAGCAGAAAAAGAGTTGCTTGATGATATTATTGCGCAAATAGAGAGGAATGTAAAGGCTACTCCAAAGTCTTCTAAGAGTTTGAAAAAGAATAAGAGAACTAAAAATCTAACTTTTGAAGACATATTTGCAAATATTCAATGATGATTGAAGAAGAATTATAATGAAACATAGGAGAACGATCAAAAGCTATTCAATGATGATGATTGATGGTTTATGATGAATGATGATGATAAAAGATAATGATTGGTGTTGAAAATGATTGATGATATTAGTGATTGATGATGATTATGAATGATGATTATGATGATGATGATGATAATACTGATGGCACTGGAGGATACTGATGACACTAGAGGATATTGATGACACTGGAGGGAACTGATGACACTGAGGCTGATGCTGATGAAGAATGATAGACCATGGAATTAAAGAGAAGCTGGATCAAAATGAAGAAAAATGACTAGGTGAAACGTTTCTGATTTGAGATCTGTGTTCTTTTTGATAGAGCATATGCATTGCATTGATGTGTGTGATAAAGATATGTATGAGTTTATGAAAATCATGTAGAATGAAGATAACAAAGATCTATTATGGGTTTGCATGAAGCATCAGTGGCTAGGAATTATATGAATGGAGTCAGTTAGTGGACTAGAGACTTTTGGGAGTGAAAGCTTGGGAATGTGATGACATGCTTAGACCGAGTGCATGTATATGCTGATTGATTTGAACACTTAGTGAGTGGGAAACTTTGGATCCTAGTACTTGTTTCTTATGAGATCTTACCTCCATATGGATCATGATTTATAAAGAAACATTCATACTCATGCCAGCTTATATGTGCGTGTATGTTGTTGGTGCGCTACGATGGGCTAGTAGGCGGGTGGAACCACCTTGGTCGGGTGATCAAGGCCACGAGCCGTAGCTAGTTTCGTCGTAGGCCTGACCTATCTGTTGTCATGCGCCTGTATGGGTCGGTAGGCGGGTGGAGTCACTCTGATCGGGTGGTCAGAGCCACGAGCTGACGTTGATTTCATGCAGGGCTGATGTTGTGTATGTCGTGCGCTATGTCGGGTCGGCAGACAGGTGGAACAAACTTGGCCGGGCGGACAAGTCCATGAGTCGCACCCGATTTCAACATAGGCCGATTTGTGAAAAATAAAAGATAAAAAGAAAAATGCTGAGCTGAGATGAAGAGGAAAAGAAAAATGAAAAAGAAAGAGAAAAAGAAAGAAAGATCTAATGGAGAGTTGGACAAGTAGGAGATAAATAGTAGGAATCGAGGTATATTCTACAAACTGAGTTAGTAGAAACATATGTATATGCTAGTACTTAGAATGAGCAGTTGGATCTGAACCAGTTGAACGAACAAAAGATCTAGAAAGCCGACGATTTATTCGTGTGATTACTTGTCAGATTACAGACGCAAAAACATAATATGATGTTTGTGAAGCTTGAATCTACCTAATTTTCTAAAATTCGTACTAGTCTTTATAAAAGCTGCATGACTGCATGAGATCATGATTTGAGTTTTGAAAAGAAAGATAAAAAGTGTAAAGAGATTTCAAAAGAACCCTGATATGCTTCTGTCGGATCTTGCAGGTTGGCCCATCGGGACGATGTGCAGGTTTAGCGGGGGCGAATGTCGGGATGAAATCCCGCAGGGAGTGTGCATGATTTTATTCAAAAGTTCATTGTTTTATGAGTTTTCGTGTGATGTTTTGATTGAAGAGCGTATATTTTGTGCATGATTTGATTGGTTTGATTGCCTGTGAGATAAGAAACCATGTTAGAGATGTGTGTTAGAACCGTGCATGTAAATAATTGATATTAGATCCACGAAAACCCTAGTTTTGACCCTTGAAACTGACTAGAAACACGAGTTTTACCCATGAAAATCCGAGCTTGAACCCTTGGAAACCCTTGGAATTTAAGTCGAAACTGTAAATAAACCCATGAATTGGCGAGTTTGAGATAATTGTGAGAAAACCCTTACTTTTCCCGATCAAAAACTTTAGGTTGGACCCTTGGAAATGGCGGTTTCTGTAGGCCAAACCCTAAAAATCAATTAAATTGTAAATATCCAGTGTGAAACCAAACCCATAGTATAGGGGAAAATTAAAAAGTTCGCCAAAAAATAGAAAGTTCATTGAGGAGGTTAGAACGTTCTAGAAGGAAGTCCTAGGGAAGGGCCTATAAATAAGTCCATACTCATTTGTTTCTTCCTCACCCTGTGGATCTCCTTGTGGATCGTCTCCTCCAGGTATGCTCCTTGTTCATTTGTGTTCATTCATGTTCTTACGATAGTCCATTGAGAGGGAGAGAGAGCTTTGTCATAAAGTCTTTAGAATTCTTAAACTTCTCCATGAGGAAATATGCACCCTAGTAGCTGAGAAGCATGTGATTGTTCTGTGTCATGAATTTCATCACGGAGACATTTTTCCAATTCAAATGGTCTCTGCCATTTTTCTATGCGCAGAGAGAGAATAGGCAGAGGTCTACGTAGGCAGAGAGAGAATCTGGTGTGAGGAGAGAGAGACAGGTCGGAGGCGCGCAGATACTAGACATGGGGAGAGAGAGTGAGACAGAGAGAGAGAAGAAGGGAGAGATTCCCTCTCCTCCTCCCACGGCGGCGCAACGAGAGTGAGACAGAGAGAGAGAAGAAGGGAGAGATTCCCTCTCCTCCTCCCACGGCGGCGCAACGAGAGTGAGACAGAGAGAGAGAATAAGTGGTATCGAGATCGATGGTAGTTGCTCACGGAGAATTCGAGTTGCCGGCGGCCGCTTGCCTGTAGAGAGAGAACAAGATATGTGTGCCATGCCACTCACAAGTGGAGAAGAGAGAATGGCGGCGCTGACTGTTGTGCATCAGGGAATCGACCAGGGCACGACAGATTCGGTGGCTGGCAGATTGGCAGAAAACTTAGAGAGAGGAGAGATGGAGAGAGAGATTGGTCGGCTGGTGACGGCACAGATGGCGGAGAGAGTGTACTGTGTGTGGATAGAGCGGTGCTAAAAAGTCGGTCACAGAACAAGTGGAGAGACGCCTGCTGCAAACTCGCTCAAATTCAATCAGAAGAGAGAGCTATAGGCGGCGCTACAATCTGGAGGAAGATGGACGTCGCGAAGAAGTCTATGTGGAGGAGAGAGACAGAAAGAGATGCGGCAAAATTGACTCCCAAATCTGGTTGTTGGAGATACAGAGAGAGAGTAGCGGCAAATTATGTCGCCATAAGAGGGAGAGAGAAAGAGAGAGAAGGGAAGGAACGGTGGAAGAGAGAGAGAGAGAGAGAGAGAGAGAGAGAGAGATTTGGCGGTGACAGAAACGGTGGAAGAGAGAGAGAGAGAGAGAGAGAGAGAGAGATTTGGCGGTGACAGAAACGGAGAAAGAGAGAGAAAGAGAGAGAGAGAGAGTAAAAGAGAGAGAGAGAATGAGAGATCAGAGTCATTAATGGATTTGTATTTCTATTTTTATATGTATAGCATTTGTTTGATGTTCCAGAATAAATATAAGACAACATACTAATGCGGTACGAAGAAATCCGAATGATGAGCTTGAGGGGTGTTTGAAATAGAGACGTAGCCAAATACCTCATATATAATGATAAGGTCATAAAAATAAACACAAGGATTTAAATCCTTAATTAAATGGAAACAATTGAAAGTAATAATCTATGTGCAAATTTGCGATAAAAAGGGTTTGGATGATGTAAACTCTATGTATGCTTTTATTGTCTATATCATGTCCTACTTTATAAGTACTTCCGTTGCATAACTATGGAGAGTCCGAGATGATAGGGTATTACTAGCATACATGGAGGATTTCATGTTATGTCATGATCATCTTTTCATGGAGATTGAGTAAATCCATTAAAGATTGAATCATTCTAGTAAATGTGATTGCCATACTAGTAGACATGCAATTTTAACATGGGAAATCCATCACCCGAGTTGTTGTAAATTTATAAATGCTCGAAGACAAAGGGATTTTTGTTTTTCTTCTTTTGAGTACTATTGTTTTGTTTGTAAGAAGAACATTAAAATGGTTGAGAAGATGATTTTGACCTAATGTACTAACATGGCCTCACCCTGTGGATCTCCTTGTGGATCGTCTCCTCCAGGCTCATGCAGGTTTCTGATTATATGAAGAGAAGTGAAAGCATTGAAGACTGAAGATAAAGAGTACCCCATCCCGTGGATTGCTCTTGTGGATCGTCTCCTCCAGGTTTATGCGGTTTCTGATTATCTGAAGTAAAGAGAAGGGAGGCTACTGCTGAGGATACCTGAAGCAAAGAGTGGACCGAAGACCTGAAGAAAAGCTTGGACCGCGAAGACCGAAGCGGAATCTCGTGGGCGATTTCTCGCACTGTAGCGAGGGATCTATTTTATATCGGCCGGCCCGCACTGTAGCGGCGGCTTTTATACTGTATCATCGCACCGCACTGTAGCGGTTTTATTGTACCAGCGGCCCGCACTGTAGCGGCCTATTTTTGTATCATTCATTTTTATTGGAGTACTTCAGTTTCATTTCCGTGGTATCGTTGAGCTTGATCTGCATCACGTGTTTCACTGCGGTATCCGTCTCTTTCCGACGCCCACGGTCCCACGTCTCGACACTTCCGAGGGGCAAGGGGCCCACACGTACGAGGATCGCACACGCTCCGGAGAGCACAGGCGAGGCGCCCAGCGCGCAGACGCCACTCGCAGGACAGCGGGAACGGCGCACCAGAGCGGGGCCTGATCCAACCCCACGCGCCGGCTTCCCGCCACGACCTCCTTCTTCCCGACATCGTGGAATGTGTCTTCTTCTTGCTTTCCTTCATCTTTATCTTTTTCTTTATCTTCTCCAGCTGATTTCTGTACTTCACTCTCAGACGAGCTGATTCTGATGCGTTTCCGACGGAATAACTGGTTGAGTTCTTCTTCATCTTCTTCTTCATCATCCTCTAGCAGCTGTATCGACTCCTCATGGCTCAGAATGGGCCCTCGGGGTGGTGGTTGGGCTACAAGGATTGCTGGAAATAGTAGATGGATTGTGTTATACTTTATGAAGCATAAGGATGAAGTATTTAATTGTTTCAAAAGATATCTTGCACTAGTTGAAAATCAAAGAGGTAGAAACTTGAAAAGGCTAAGGTCAGATGGAGGAGGTGAATACTTCTCCAATGAATTTGAAGACTTCTTGCAGGAAAGAGGCATCAAGAGGGAGATAACCACAAGGTACTCACCTGAACAAAATGGGGTAGCTGAAAGAAGGAATAGACTCATTGTTGAAACAGTTAGGTCTATGCTTAATGAAAAGAAATTACCAAATTATCTTTGGGCAGAGAGTGTATCTACTGCCACCTATCTCATTAACAGGTTGCCATCAAAGTCACTTGATGGAATGACACCTTATGAAGCTTGGCATGGTAAGAGACCATCTTTGGATCATTGCAAAATCTTTGGTTGTGTTGCATATGTGCATATTCCCTCACAGGTAAGGGGGAAGCTAGACCCTAAAGCTGAAAAATGTATCTTCATTGGTTATGACTTGAGCCAGAAAGGGTACAGATTCTACAACCCCTCAAACAAAGGTTTCAAGGTAAGCAGAGATGTCATCTTTGATGAGAATGACTCATGGTATGAGAATGAATGCAGGAAGGTTAGTCTACCTTATGACATGGAAGAAGACTTCCCAAAACTTACCAAGGAGGAACCAATCCAGAAAGAAGACTCAAGCTCAGATGATGATGACACAATTAATCTTGAGGAATTCAAGGCATGGAAGTCCAAAGGAAAGATGAAGATGAAGAAGCTAGAGGATATACCAGAATCCTCAACTCAAGCAATCAGGAGATCTCAGAGAGAAAGTAAAAAGCCTATCAGATATGGGTATGACACTTCTCTTGTAACTAAGCATTCTGTATATCTTGCAAAGGATCTATTGAATGAAGAACCAGGTTCATATGAAGAGGCAATCACCAAACCAAAATGGAAAGAAGCTATGGATGAAGAAATAGAGTCTCTCAAGGAGAGTGACACATGGGACTTGGTACCCAAGGACTCTATGAAGGTGATAGGATCCAGATGGATCTACAAACTCAAGAGAAACTCTGATGGTAGAATCAACAGGTATAAAGCTAGGTTGGTAGCCAAGGGTTTTGCACAAACCCAAGGCATTGATTATGAGGAGACATTTTCTCCTGTGGCTAAGATGCCAACAATCAGAATTTTGGTGAGTGTAGCTGCATCCAAGAATTGGAACATGTACCAATTAGATGTCAAGAATGCTTTCTTGAATGGATGGATATCTGAAGAAGTCTACATGTCACAACCACCTGGCTATGAAGATCCCAAGAAGGTAAATTATGTTTGTAAATTGAAGAAGGCTCTATATGGTTTGAAGCAGGCACCTAGAGCATGGAATTACAGGTTGACAACATATCTCCAAGACCAAGGATCTATAATGAGCAAGGCAGATACATCATTGTTTATCAAAAGGAGCAATTCAGAGGTAATCTATCTCTGTGTTTATGTTGATGACATCATCATTACAGGCAATGATGTCAGTGGGATTAGACACATCAAAGGACAGATGATGAAGGAATTCAAGATCAATGATCTTGGATTATTAAAGTACTTCTTAGGTCTTGAATTGATTTATACAAACTCAGGTATCTTTATCACTCAGAAGAAGTATATTCAAGACATGTTGAAGAGGTTTAATTTGCAGGATGCTAAAGTCTCAAGCACTCCAATGGAGGTCAACCTAAAGCTTAGTGCTCATGAAGGGGAAGAAGTCCAAGACATTACAGGATACCAAAGTATGGTTGGTAGTTTGAATTATGCTACCTTAACCAGAATTGACATAGCATATGGAGTTAGTGTGCTAAGCCAATTCATGCACAAACCAAGGGTACCTCACCTAGAGGCAGCAAAGAAGATCTTGAAGTATCTAAAGGGAACTCAGAACCATGGTTTGTACTTTCCTTATACATCAGATATTGACATTAAAGTATATTCAGATGCAGATTGGGCAGGATGCAAGGATGATAGGAGGAGCACATCAGGATACATATGTTTTGCATGTGATAAACCTATTTCTTGGTCAGCCAAGAAACAACCTACAGTAGCTTTGTCATCTACTAAAGCAGAGTATAGAGGGCTAGCCAATGCCACTCAAGAAGCTATCTGGTTAAAGCTTTTATATACAGAGTTAGGCCTATACACAAGGCCACCAATTATCTTTGGTGACAACACAAGTTCTCTTCACCTTGCAGCTAATCCAATATATCATGCCAGAACCAAACACATAGAGGTTCATTACCACTATGTGAGAGAAAAGTTGCTTAGCAAAGACATTCAGTTGACTTATGTGTCTACTAATATGCAATGTGCAGATTTACTCACTAAAGCTTTGGATGGAAACAAGTTATGCAGATTCAAATCCATGATTGGATTACAGGATGTGATTGAAGAATGAAGCTGAAGACTTGAGCCAAAATGTTTGGCTTGAGGGGGAGCTGTTGGTGCAAGTCAAGCCTTCACAATTTGGCTTGGAACCCTTGAAGGATATCTCTACATGAAGCAAGGGTCATAAGAACTTATGCTTATGACTTCTTACCATTTTACCCATTGTAAAAGTCTATATGACTTGACATATTATGTAATCACACCTAATTGATTGAAAGTCATGGAAAAAGGTTGGTGATTGATTGAGGGAATATCTCAATCAATTTTTTAGGTGAAAGATTCTAGGAGATTGATCTGAATTCAAATTCAAATTATCACTCAATTCCTATAAAAACTACAAGGAAAAAGTCACGGGTGTTCTTCACTCATCGCGAGGCATTTCTGTATCAATCATTGAGTGTGTGAGGTCTACTTCATAGCCTACACCTCTGAGTACCATTGAGCTATGTTTATCATGCCAATGGGAATGTACATTTACATGATCTAATACAAATACTTACATTCATCTACTCTGTGATTCTCTGAGTATACTACTCAAAGTCTGTCAACTTCAACAAGGCATATCTCAGCATCTACTCAACCATTTCAAGTGATTCAAAGCACATTGGATTCAGCTCAAAGTTTTCTACACGCCTACAAATTTTCAAGTCAATTGGTTCAGCCATTGCAGAGAAATCTCAGTCGAAGTGCTCACTGGTCTGTGACTGCAGAGCTCCTAAAATATCGGGGGTAAATATAATTTTGCTAAAGTGATTTCTCAGAGTATAGTTTGTCATTTCTTCTCATTCCACTTGCAAATGGTAGCTTGTAAAGCTAATTTAATATGTCCAGAAGGAATTTGATCAATTGAGAGTGTGCTGGTCATACTGAGTGAAAGACTGAGCAGGTGTCAATACCAAAATAGCAAGTTTTCTTGGATTTTTGAAGTCTCAAGTAGTCTGTTTTGATTTGATCATTACACACATCATTTGCAAAGTACATATATGCTTTCTTGGTATCATTTGGAAGCTAAGCAAGTGTACTAAGCATTCCTGGAGTCAAAGGAGGGCTGGTGTGAAGCAGGTTTAGCAGCACCTACTCAATCTCTGAGTGCATCCAACCATCCATCTTTCCCAACAATTGTTTGACAAACTGTGATACATCTCTGTACATAGTTGGCCACCAGAGACCACTCTATAGAATTTTCCGGTGTGTTAAGTCTACTGCAAAATGGCCACCGGAAGGAATCGAGTGAGCCAAAGTAATAACTGAGTTAACTTCATGCGGTGGAATACATCGAAGTAAAATTCTGATATGATCCACATAGTATAATTCTCCAGCAATTAACCGAAATCGGCGGCTAAAGACTGCAATTTTTCTGCGTACTGCTGTAGAAGTTTGAGATGGAAGGCAGCCATCAGTGAGAAAGATCAAGATCTGATCATAATATGTAGATGGTGTAGGTGGGTCTGTAATTTCATCATTCGTTGGTTCAGAGCTATAAATCGCTGGAGTCGTGTCATCATACCTACCGAAGCTTCACCAGAATCTAAGCGGGAGAGGAAATCTGCCAAGGCATGTGAACTGCCTGGCCGATGAATGACTTCATAGTCAAATTCCTGTAAGAGTAGAACCCATCGTGCTAATCGACCACCTAGATGCTGTTGCCGAACCAGATAGACAATTGCAGCATGATCTACATGAAATGTGAATTTACGGCCCAACAAATAATGTCTGAATTTCTTGACAGAATATACTAGCCCTACACATTCTCTTTCTGTTATAGAGTAATTCTTCTTAGCAGGGGCTAAACTTCGACTTGCATAATACACTGGTCTAAACCACTTATCAATTTTTTGCATCAAAACGCTTCCTATTGCTATATCTGAAGCATCAACAAATACATGAAATGGGCGATCCCAGTCCGGCGGCTGTAAGATGGGAACTTGTGTTAATAAATTCTTTAAACGATCAAATGCTATCTGGCATTCTTGGGTCCACTCAAATTGTCGAGGAGTCTTGGTGATTAGCTTGTTCAGTGGTATTGCCAAATGAGTAAGCCACCGTAAGTGTCGTCCATGCCATCTTACTTGGCCCATGAAGCGCATAACTTCCTTCTATGTAGTGGGCACCGGAGCTTCTAATACTGCCGAAATTTTATCTGGATCCACCTGTATGCCTTGTGCAGATACAATGTGACCAAGTAGCTTGCCACATGAAACCGCAAACACAGATTTGTTTGGGTTCAAACAGAGTTTGTATTCTTTGCATTTTTGAAAGCAGCACCGTAAATGGAACATGTGTGCTATCATCTTACTGAAAATTGAAAAATCATCAAGATATACTTGCATAAAGGAGGTCAGGTAAGGAGAAAATATTTCCTGCATACACCTTTGGAATGTACTTGGGGCATTCCTTAATCCAAACCACATAACCGTACAAGCAAATACACCCCAGTTGGTAATGAATGCAGTTTTCGGTATATCCTGTTCAACCATTCTAACTTGATTATATCCACTGTATCCGTCTAAGAATGAATACATTTCGTGGCCTGCTACTCTATCAAGCATGGTGTCCAGAAAAGGGATTGGAAAAGGATCAGGCACTGCAGCTGCGTTTAGTTTCCGATAATCTACACATATTCGTAATTGCTTATTCTTCTTAGGGACAATAACAATTGGTGAGATCCATTCAGCATGCTCTACTGGTACGATGAATCCGACTTTAAGTAGCCTATCAAGTTCTGCCTTTATGTGTGATGCATAGTTTGGATTCATCCGGTAGCTGGGTTGTTTGTTCGGTTTGGCTTCCGGCTTCAGCATGACTCTGTGCTGATAGATGCGCGGGTCCAATCCTTTCATATCTTTGTAATCCCATGCAAAGACATCGGAGAATTCTCGGAGTAGCTGGATTATGCTGCTTGAAATGTTTCCGGTAGGTTTTGCTTTATCTTCACAGGACACGGATGATCTTCATCGCCTAAATTATAAGTGATCAACTGATCTTCTGGGACATAAAATTATCGCGGCTTCTCTGTATCGTCAGCTGGCTTAAAAAGCTGCTGCAGTTGAGTGTCATCTATAGCAGTATTATCTTCCTTCTTTTCTTCTTCTGTTACAGTCATCACCGTACAAACTGTAGGATTCCAATTATCTACAACAGATTGTAGATCAATAGTTCCTAGGGAAATCAAGTCAACGTTACTTTTCAAAACTCTTCTTCTTCATCATCTGACAATCCATCTAGCATCTGAACTGGTTCTGCCAAATTCGGTCTAGCATGCAATTCACAAGGTTGTATAGCATCTAATTTTACAATGTATTTACGATTTTTATCCTTAAAAGTGAGCTCTTGTGCAGACCAATCTTGTATCACCTTAGCGTGCTTCAGTCAAGGTCGGCCGAAAAGGAGGTTGTAATCAAGAGTGGATTCCGGTAAATCTAGTATGACAAAGGTCATTTTAAATGTTGTACCTTGTAAAGTGATTGGTATATTTCGTACAAGTCCAATGGGATGGACTCTTGATTGGTCGGCCATTCTGACAAAAAACTGAACTGCTTCGATTTCGGTCCACCCTAACCTTTTACATAGTGCGGCAGTAGCAATGTTGACTCCCGATCCTCCATCAATTAGTACCTGTGAGATTTTATGATTCTTATACCATACCGTAATTAAAGGAACTGAATGATCGACCGTAGAATCGGGTTCTGGTTGTACTGTTGCTGTCGCCGGAATGCAGGAAGGCACAGGACTGAACTGTTGTTGAAATTGCTGTCGAACTCCTGGTACTAGTGCAAGGAATTGGCCCAAAGGGAGAGTGATGGATGCTTTAGATAAAATTTCCCAGGCCTTTTGTGATTGGATTGTTTCCATAGATTCTGAAGCTGAAGATGATGTGTTTGCTGCTGATGATATACCTGCTGCTGATGATGTGCCTGCTGCTAATGATGTGCCTGCGGCTGATGATGTGCCTGCTGCGGAATTGGAATCCTGTTGTTGTGCTCCTACTTCGGTTAACGGAGTCTGGGTTACCAGAATAGGATCGGGGAAGACTGGAGGTTCTGCGATGGTCCATTGACTAGCTTTGTTGTACATCCTTTGTTGTTCGCGTATACCTGGTTCAAAAAATTCTGCTGCAAGCTGTAGTTGTTTACCGGAGTGGGTCTGAATTACTGCAGCGTGTGTTTCCACTG
This sequence comes from Ceratopteris richardii, assembly GCA_020310875.1. Taxonomy (NCBI): domain Eukaryota; kingdom Viridiplantae; phylum Streptophyta; class Polypodiopsida; order Polypodiales; family Pteridaceae; genus Ceratopteris; species Ceratopteris richardii. The sequence continues at coordinate 157,896 of MU260453.1, forward strand.
GTGTAATTTGTACCATATTAGCCATTGGATTTTGACGTTCTTTCTTCCTCTGATCATACTCAGGTGCATCTTTACAAAATCTTCTAATGTGACCAAATTCACCACATAAATGACAACGCGGTGGTGGCAGATTGGGATTTTCCGGTGGCGGTCCGGTCTGCCAACGGTTTGCATTATAGTTGTTATTTCTTTGTCCTCTGTAATTTCAATATCCTTGTTGCTGATTGTTCCTCATTTGCGGAGGTACATAGTGATTGGCTGGCTGCCCTGGTTCCTGTATAACTGCATTGACAGTCGCTATTCCTTGCACTTTGGCGTTGTACGCACAGTTTTTGGTGGTGTGTCCAGCAGTGTTGCAGATAGCATAGAATAACTGATTAAGTGCACAAGTGGCACTCGTATAGCCTGAATTCTTGCATGTGATGCAGTATACTTGTCTGGTCACATCTTCAGCGATATTTCTATTTGTTTTTAACCACTCCAGATCTTCTGTAAATCCTCCAACCTTGTTTTCCAGCTGTAGAGCCATTGCGATTACTGCATCTAGCGTCATAGCTCCTACACAACGTATGATCATAGTCTGTTTCAGTTGTGGAGTCAAGCCATTGATAAACCACTGAGTAATAACGTCGTCCGGTAGGTTGGCATGTGCTGGTGGTAACTGCCTTAGATGCGTCCTGAATAGAGTAGCATATTCCTGTACTGTTTGATTTACCTTCTGTCTGTTGTTTTGAAGATAGTAAAAAATTTCGGCTGAATTCTTCTTTAGTCTGAATCGCTGCAAAAAAGCATCTCGTACTGCTTCATAGGTGCCGAAGTGATTAATATCATATTCTGTAAGCCATCTAGCTGCTTCATTGACCAGTGTAGATTGGAAGACAATAGCTTTATACGCCGGTTCCGGTGGATGGTTGAGAACAACGTAGCTTATCTCGAAGGTGCGTACGTGAGCATCCGGATCATCTCCCGGGAATCCACCAAATTTAGTGTACGTCACTCCTATTGGAGGCGGCCTTGGTGGACATAACTGTTGTTGCTGCTTCTGTTGTTGTTGTTGCCCGTTCATAGTGAGTGTATTGTGACTACCTTCTGTATCTCGGGGCTGAATATCTGAACTATCGGAATCTGTATCGTCGGATGGTGCACTTTCCGGTGCGATGATCTTGCTTAATATGCTTCGAATCTCGGTTTCGAACAACTTTCCTTCCTTCTTGATGTCCAGTGTAGGGGAACTTGCTTCAAAAAGTGGTGGCTGGGCTGAAGATTCATCAAAAAATGGTAAACCGTCGCCGAAAAACTGTGATTCTGTTACCAAAATGTCACCGGAATGTACCGAATTTATGCCAGAATAAGGTGTCTTTTCACCTTCGCCAATTTCTTTGGCTAACGTGTTTCTAATCGTAAACAAATTTGAATCTTTATCCAAGATTGTTAAACTAGCTTCAGACTGCGTCTTGGTAGATTCTAGAGTTACTATATCTTCGACAGACTGTGCCGAAATAGTATCGGAATGTACTAGAGACGTAACACGTTCCACTGGAATATGACCGGAATCAATTCTAACGTTCTTGACTTTCTTGACAACTGGGTCAGACCTAGTTGTACTTCTACCTCCCAGAGTTGTCTTTAGTACATTAAGTACTCCAGACTGATGGTTCTTGGGATACGTTTCACCGGATCGAGTAACCGGCATGTATCATCTTTTGTACTAATCGCGTAGTATCACTATCAATAAAATTTTATAAACAAGTTTGCAACAATCTGGTTCTGTTGCTACTTCCGACAAACGAACGGTAATCTTGATGTTCGATTCTGACAGACGAATGACGATCTTGATGCCACTATTCCCACAGACGGCGCCAAGTGTTAACTGTTAAAACGCTTCGTTCTAACTATCAGAAGTGCGTTTAACCAACCTAAGTGGGTTCTTGGGAGTGGAAGGGGTCTGTAAAAACAGAGGCCCTTATACTTGATTTTCCCAGGCTAACCACTTTACACCTAACAATATCTTGCGGTCCAACTCTATCGAACCTCAACTACTTTCGTAATCTTACAGTTCATAGTCAAACTTGTTCAAGGCTTCCAACTACCCTAAAGGGGTTTACTACTCTGTTCTACCTTACTGTACTGTGAGAGACCTGAATAGTACTTCCACCTTACTGACAAGGTACATCTAATCAACAACCGCATAACAATGATTACATTCAGAGTTCTTAGAACAGTATCGCATTTACACTAACTCTACTCAACAGATGCACCTTACAGGTATAGCAACAACACTGCACAAATAATCAGTAGATCATAACCATAAGATCCTTCAAGATAATCGGCTCAGACCATCAACCGAGAGATCTTACTGTACTTTTATGAAACTAACACCCACGTCAGTACCTATAACACTTCAACAGAACGAGACAGAGATTTCAACTTAGCCGGTCAGGTACCTACGATGTCCCAACCCAATCATTAGATGAGTCATCAAGCTAACTTGATTCCGCACAGATAACAAGACACAGAGGTGTACCGAATACTCAGAGGATTCAAGAACTTAGACAAACAATCGTTACAGCAATGCGCAGAAATTCTCCCCCTCCCAGACGAACACTCTGGTACTTCAACACCCGTTACGGTAAATCACAGTACTAACAGACAACACGATACGAAATCGTACACAATACCCAGACTACTCAGAGATTTCACAAACAGTGTTACAACAATGCTCTCACAAACACCCAGACGAACAGTCTGGTGATTTCAAGAATCGTCGTCTCCCACTCTCTTTACATTGCTTTATATAAGAAATTACAGTTGTTGCGTAACCACTTTTCGCGCGTGCGAATACAAGATTCCGTTTTACATGTCCCCATCCGGCGGCCGACTAACATATCTATCTATCTATCTATCTATCTATCTATCTATCTATCTATCTATCTATCTATCTATCTATCTATCTATCTATCTATCTATCTATCTATCTATCTATCTATCTATCTATCTATCTATCTATCTATCTATCTATCTATCTATCTATCTATCTATCTATCTATCTATCTATCTATCTATCTGTCTGTCTGTCTGTCTATCTGTGTATCTATCTGTCTATCTATCTGTCTATCTATCTATCTATCTATCTATCTATCTATCTATCTATCTATCTATCTATCTATCTATCTATCTATCTATCTATCTATCTATCTATCTATCTATCTATCTATCTATCTATCTATCTATCTATCTATCTATCTATCTATCTATCTATCTATCTATCTATCTATCTATCTATCTATCTATCTATCTATCTATCTATCTATCTATCTATCTATCTATCTATCTATCTATCTATCTATCTATCTATCTATCTATCTATCTATCTATCTATCTATCTATCTATCTATCTATCTATATATCTATCTATCTATCTATTTATCTATCAATCTATCTATGTATCTATCTATCTATGTATCTATCTATCTATCTATCTATCTATCTATATAATTATCTATATATATAACTATCTATCCATCCATCTATCTATCTATCCATCTATCTATCTATCTATCTATCTATATATCTATCTATCTATCTATCTATCTATCTATCTATCTATCTATCTATCTATCTATCTATCTATCTATCTATCTATCTATCTATCTATCTATCTATCTATCTATCTATCTATCTATCAATCAATCAATCTATCTATCTATCTATCTATCTATCTGTATATCTACCTATCAATCAATCAATCTATCTATCTATCTATCTATCTGTATATCTATCTCTCTATCTATCTATCTATCTATCTATCTATCTATCTATCTATCTATCTATCTATCTATCTATCTATCAATCTATCTCTCTATCTGTCTCTCTATCTCTCTATTGTTGGGAGTGATGGTTGGATGCACTCAAGAGATTGAGTTGGTGCTGCTATACCTGCTTCACACCAGCCCTCCTTTGATTCCAGAAATGCTTAGTACACACCTTGAGCTTCCAAATGATACCAAGAAAGCATATATGTACTTTGCAAATGGTTTGTGTAATGATCAAACCAAAACAGATAACTTGGTTCCTTCACAAATCAAAAAACTTGCTATTTCTGTAATGATATCTGCTCAGTGTTATGCTCAGTGTGACCAGCACACTTGAAATTGAAACAATTCCTTTTGGAGGTATTAAAGTACCTTAATAAGCTACCAATTGCAAGTGGAATCACTCAAATTGATAAATCATACAGTGAGAAATAAGTTTAGCAAAATTATGATTACCCCCGACTTCTTAGGAACTCTGCAGACACAGACCAGTGTGCACTTCGATCAAGATTTCTCCGAGATGGCCGAATGGAATCTTCTGAAATTTTGTATGCTTGTAGAAGACCTTGAGCTGGTTCCAACGAGCTATTAAACTCTTGATTTGGTTCAGTGAGCACTGAGAAATGCTCCTTGGAAGTTGACAGACTTGGAGTAGAAAACACAGAGAACTAGATATGATGAATGTGTATATATCTATTGATTGATATGATTATACAAACTCATTAGCATGGCAAGAATGGCTAATTGAGGTGTGGTGGTGTAGGCTATGGATTAGCACTAACACACACACAGTTACAATGACAAAATGCCTCGAGGAGTGAGCTGAAGTGACAGGACTCTCCGCGAGTTTTTGATTGCATCTTTTTATAGAGAAAGAGTTGAGATTTGAATTTGAATTCAAATTCAAATCTCCTATATTCTCTACTCTAAAATTAAGGAGATATTCTCTCCAATCATACCATCCAAATTCCACGACTAATCAAGTAGGTATGTGTTACAAGTAAATGCCAAGTCATATAGGCTTTTACTAAGGGATAAAAAAGTAAGAACATCTAAGCATATGTTCATATGAACCTTGCTTCAAGTGAAGCCTTGATAAAGCTTTGTCCAAGCTAGTCTTCCATGATTCCAAGCCAATGTGTGAAGGCTTGATATGCACCAACAGCTCCCCCTCAAGCCAAACACTTTGGCTCAAGTCTTCATCTTCTTCATCTTTAGTCTTCAATCACATCCTGCAATCCAATCATGGATTTAAATTTGCATAACTTGTTTCCATCCAATGCCTTTGTAAGTAAATCTGCACATTGCATATTAGTAGACACATATGTCAATTGAATCTCTTTGCTAAGCAACTTCTCTCTCACATAGTGGTAGTGAACTTCTATGTGTTTGGTTCTGGCATGATAAATTGGATTAGCTGCAAGGTGAAGAGAGCTAGTGTTATCTCCAAATATGATTGGTGGTCTAGTGTATAGACCTAATTCTGTATACAATAGCTTCAACCAGATAGCTTCTTGAGTGGCATTGGGAAGCCCTCTATACTCTGCTTCAGTGGATGACAATGCCACTGTAGGTTGCTTCTTGGCTGACCAAGAAATGGGTTTATCACCTGCAAAACATATGTATCCTGATGTGCTCCTCCTGTCATCCTTGCATCCTGCCCAATCTGCATCTGAGTACACTTTAATGTCAATATCTGAGGTATAGGAAAGTACAAACCATGACTTTGAGTTCCCTTCAAATACTTCAAGATCTTCTTTGCTGCCTCTAGGTGAGGTACCCTTGGTTTGTGCATGAATTGACTAAGCACACTAACTCCATATGCTATGTCAATTCTTGTCAATGTAGCATAGTTCAAACTTCCTACCATACTTTGGTATCCTGTGATGTCTTCGACTTCTTCTCCTTCATGAGCACTTAGCTTTAGGTTGACCTCCATTGGAGTAGTAGATACTTTAGCATCCTGCAAGCCAAACTTCTTGACCATATCCTCCACATACTTCTTTTGAGTGATATATATACCTGAGTTGGTGTAGACTAACTCAAGACCTAAGAAGTACTTTAATAATCCAAGATCACTAATCTTGAATTCTTTCATCATCTGTCCTTTGATGTGCCTAATTCCATTGACATCATTGCCTGTAATGATGATGTCATCAACATAAACACACAAGTAGATTACCTCTATACTACTTCTCTTTATGAATAGAGAAGTATCTGCTTTACTCATCACAAATCCTTGGTCTTGGAGGTAGGTTGTCAACCTATAATTCCATGCTCTAGGTGCCTGCTTTAAACCATACAGAGCCTTCTTCAATTTACAAACATAATGTACCTTTTTTGAATCTTCATAGCCAGGTGGTTGTGACATGTAGACTTCTTCAGATATCCATCCATTTAAGAAAGCATTCTTGACATCTAATTGGTACATATTCCAATTCTTGGATGCAGCTACACTCACCAATATTCTGATAGTTCGCATCTTGGCCACAGGAGAAAATGTCTCCTCATAATCAATGCCTTGGGTTTGTGCAAAACCCTTGGCTACCAACCTAGCTTTGTACCTGTTTATTGTTCCATCTGAATTCTTCTTTAGTTTGTAGATCCATCTGGATCCTATTACCTTCATAGAATCTTTCTTGGGTACCAAGTCCCAAGTATCACTTTCCTTGAGAGATTCCATCTCTTCATCCATGGCTTCTTTCCATTCTGGTTTGGTAATTGCTTCTTCATAGGTACATGGTTCTTCATTCAACAAGTCCTTTGCAAGATATACAGAATGTTTAGTTACAAGTGATGTGTCATACCCAAATCTGATAGGCTTCTTCTTTTCTCTCTGAGATCTCCTCATTGCTTGAGTTGAGGATTCTGGTTTATCTTCTAGTTGCTTCATCTTCATCTTCCCTTTGGACTTCCAAGCTTTGAACTCTTCAAGATTTATTGTATCATCATCATCTGAGCTTGAATCTTCTTTCTGAATTGATTCCTCCTTGGTGAGCTTTGGGAAATCCTCTTCCATGTCATAGGGTAGACTAATCTTCCTGCATTCATTCTCATACCATGAGTCATTCTCATCAAAAATGACATCTCTGCTTACCTTGAAGCCTTTGTTTGTTGGGTTGTAGAATCTGTATCCCTTTTGGTTCAAATCATAACCAATGAAGATACATTTTTCAGCCTTGGGGTCTAGCTTTCCCCTTACCTGTGAGGGAATATGCACATATGCAACACAACCAAAGATTTTGCAATGATCCAGAGAAGGTCTCTTACCATGCCAAGCTTCATATGGTGTCATGCCATCAAGTGATTTGGATGGCAACCTGTTTATAAGATATGTGGCAGTGGAAACACTCTCTGCCCAAAGATAATTTGGTAACTTCTTTTCATTAAGCATAGACCTAGCTGTTTCTACTATGAGTCTATTCCTTCTTTCAGCTACCCCATTTTGTTCAGGTGAGTACCTTGTAGTAATCTCCCTTTTGATGCCTCTTTCCTGCAAGAAATCTTCAAACTCATTGGAGAAGTACTCTCCTCCACCATCTGACCTTAGCCTCTTCAAGCTTCTTCCTGTTTGGTTTTCAACAAGTGCAAGATACCTCTTGAAACAATTAAATACTTCATCTTTATGCTTCATAAAGTATAAAATGGTCCACCTGCTATAATCATCAATGAAGGACACATAATACCTTGAACCTGAAATGGAAGGGTCCTTGCTAGGTCCCCAAACATCTGTATGTACCAAGTCTAGGTAGTCTTCATGCATGAAACCTTTCCTTGAATAGGGTAACCTGTGAGACTTACCAAATTGACATGATCCACACTTGTAAATCATGTGTTGCTTGGACACATTAGGTATCCCAAGCACACATTGATCCCTGCACATTTGCTTTAGGGTTCTTTCACCTATGTGCCCTAATCTCTTGTGCCATATTTCTAACTCTGAAAGTGTCTGATCCTTGTAATTATACAAAGCAATGTTCTTGGTGTCTTCTAGCTCAAAAGTAAACAATCTACCTGATTTCTCCCCTTTGGCTATCCTTCTGAATCCATGTCTTGGTTCCTCCACATATGCTCCATGTTGTGTGAATCTGACCTGCAAACCTTTCTCCACAATCTGACCAACACTCATTAGATTCTTGGTGATGGTTGGTACATAGAGTACCCTGCTCAATAGGTTCTGGTTACCATCACATGTCTTCACATTTCCAATCTTAACAACAGAATGTTTAGTGTCATCACCTGTTTGTACTTGATGTTTTCCCTTGGGTTCTTCCAAATCAGAAAGTAGTGCCACATTGCCAGCTACATGGTTAGAACATCCTGAATCAATATAAAATAAATGATCATCATTTGTACCTATCTTGGAGGTCATATTCATGATCAATAGGGAGTCATCTTGCTCCTCTGTGTAGTTGTTGTAGTCTCTTCTATTTCTAAATCCACCTTGGTAGTTACCATTGTGGTTGTTGTTGTAGTTGTTGTTGTATTGATTGTTGTATCCATTGTAGCTTTGATGTTGGTTGAATCTGCCTCTCCCTTGAGAGTATCCACCTCTTGAGTAGCCTCTTCCTCTCTGATTCTTGTAGTTCTTGTAGCATTCATCTGTGGTATGATTAGAAAATCCACAAATGTTGCATGGTGATGAGTTGTAGGGTCTCCCCCTACCTGACTTACCTCCTCTGCCTCTTCCTCTAGATGATCTACCTCTCCCTGCATAATTAGCTTGGGAGGTAGAGCCTTCTTCATCCTGTTTCTTCCCTTTACCTTTATCTTTAAGTTTCTTATCAGTATAGAGAGCAGAGGGGTTATTACCTTTTGATTGATCTCCTGCCTTTGTAAACTTTGCTTCATGTGTAAATAGTTGGCCCATGAGTGTTGTGAGATCTGGGGTATGCATGTCCATATAGAGGTCCATTGCAGTGGTGAAACTTTCCCACTTATCATCTGCCTTGAGTCCATTTGTTACTTGCCTGACTATTTGCTCCTCTTCAATCTCCTCTCCAATGCTTGCTAGTTGGTCTGCCACATCTTTAATCTTAGTCACATACTCTGAGACTGGTTGCTTGGGCTGCTTCCTGAGGGTTGTGAATTCAATCCATAGTTGATTCTTCCTGGCCCTTGTGTTGGAAGAAAAGTAGTTTGACAAGGTTTCCCAAGTCTCTTGGGAAGTCTTACAATTCCTTACATGAGGTAAAAGAAAGTCAGATATAGAGTTTAAGAGATAAGACCTTGCCAAAGCATCCTTTGCACACCATTGGTTGAGTCTCTCATGTTCATCCTTTGTTGGTAGTCCCCCCCTAGTTTTGAATGAGGGCAATTCCTCATCTCCTGATATGTATCCAAATAAACTTCTGCCTTGTAGATAGGTCTTCATTCTCAATGACCAAGCTTGGTAGTTGTTCCTGTCCAACTTGTCAATGAATGAAGGAAATCCATCACCCATGTTTACCTTCTTTGCTCTGATACCACTGTTGGGAGTGATGGTTGGATGCACTCAAGAGATTGAGTTGGTGCTGCTATACCTGCTTCACACCTAGCCCTCCTTTGATTCCAGAAATGCTTAGTACACACCTTGAGCTTCCAAATGATACCAAGAAAGCATATATGTACTTTGCAAATGGTTTGTGTAATGATCAAACCAAAACAGATAACTTGGTTCCTTCACAAATCAAAAAACTTGCTATTTCTATAATGATACCTGCTCAGTGTTATGCTCAGTGTGACCAGCACACTTGAAATTGAAACAATTCCTTTTGGAGGTATTAAATTACCTTAATAAGCTACCAATTGCAA
>MU260453.1:177500-190000 GCA_020310875.1 Ceratopteris richardii
CTATCTATCTATCTATCTATCTATCTATCTATCTATCTATCTATCTATCTATCTATCTATCTATCTATCTATCTATCTATCTATCTATCTATCTATCTATCTATCTATCTATCTATCTATCTATCTATCTATCTATCTATCTATCTATCTATCTATCTATCTATCTATCTATCTATCTATCTATCTATCTATCTATCTATCTATCTATCTATCTATCTATCTATCTATCTATCTATCTATCTATCTATCTATCTATCTATCTATCTATCTATCTATCTATCTATCTATCTATCTATCTATCTATCTATCTATCTATCTATCTATCTATCTATCTATCTATCTATCTATCTATCTATCTATCTATCTATCTATCTATCTATCTATCTATCTATCTATCTATCTATCTATCTATCTATCTATCTATCTATCTATCTATCTATCTATCTATCTATCTATCTATCTATCTATCTATCTATCTATCTATCTATCTATCTATCTATCTATCTATCTATCTATCTATCTATCTATCTATCTATCTATCTATCTATCTATCTATCTATCTATCTATCTATCTATCTATCTATCTATCTATCTATCTATCTATCTATCTATCTATCTATCTATCTATCTATCTATCTATCTATCTATCTATCTATCTATCTATCTATCTATCTATCTATCTATCTATCTATCTATCTATCTATCTATCTATCTATCTATCTATCTATCTATCTATCTATCTATCTATCTATCTATCTATCTATCTATCTATCTATCTATCTATCTATCTATCTATCTATCTATCTATCTATCTATCTATCTATCTATCTATCTATCTATCTATCTATCTATCTATCTATCTATCTATCTATCTATCTATCTATCTATCTATCTATCTATCTATCTATCTATCTATCTATCTATCTATCTATCTATCTATCTATCTATCTATCTATCTATCTATCTATCTATCTATCTATCTATCTATCTATCTATCTATCTATCTATCTATCTATCTATCTATCTATCTATCTATCTATCTATCTATCTATCTATCTATCTATCTATCTATCTATCTATCTATCTATCTATCTATCTATCTATCTATCTATCTATCTATCTATCTATCTATCTATCTATCTATCTATCTATCTATCTATCTATCTATCTATCTATCTATCTATCTATCTATCTATCTATCTATCTATCTATCTATCTATCTATCTATCTATCTATCTATCTATCTATCTATCTATCTATCTATCTATCTATCTATCTATCTATCTATCTATCTATCTATCTATCTATCTATCTATCTATCTATCTATCTATCTATCTATCTATCTATCTATCTATCTATCTATCTATCTCTATCTATCTATCTATCTATCTATCTATCTATCTATCTATCTATCTATCTATCTATCTATCTATCTATCTATCTATCTATCTATCTATCTATCTATCTATCTATCTATCTATCTATCTATCTATCTATCTATCTATCTATCTATCTATCTATCTATCTATCTATCTATCTATCTATCTATCTATCTATCTATCTATCTATCTATCTATCTATCTATCTATCTATCTATCTATCTATCTATCTATCTATCTATCTATCTATCTATCTATCTATCTATCTATCTATCTATCTATCTATCTATCTATCTATCTATCTATCTATCTATCTATCTATCTATCTATCTATCTATCTATCTATCTATCTATCTATCTATCTATCTATCTATCTATCTATCTATCTATCTATCTATCTATCTATCTATCTATCTATCTATCTATCTATCTATCTATCTATCTATCTATCTATCTATCTATCTATCTATCTATCTATCTATCTATCTATCTATCTATCTATCTATCTATCTATCTATCTATCTATCTATCTATCTATCTATCTATCTATCTATCTATCTATCTATCTATCTATCTATCTATCTATCTATCTATCTATCTATCTATCTATCTATCTATCTATCTATCTATCTATCTATCTATCTATCTATCTATCTATCTATCTATCTATCTATCTATCTATCTATCTATCTATCTATCTATCTATCTATCTATCTATCTATCTATCTATCTATCTATCTATCTATCTATCTATCTATCTATCTATCTATCTATCTATCTATCTATCTATCTATCTATCTATCTATCTATCTATCTATCTATCTATCTATCTATCTATCTATCTATCTATCTATCTATCTATCTATCTATCTATCTATCTATCTATCTATCTATCTATCTATCTATCTATCTATCTATCTATCTATCTATCTATCTATCTATCTATCTATCTATCTATCTATCTATCTATCTATCTATCTATCTATCTATCTATCTATCTATCTATCTATCTATCTATCTATCTATCTATCTATCTATCTATCTATCTATCTATCTATCTATCTATCTATCTATCTATCTATCTATCTATCTATCTATCTATCTATCTATCTATCTATCTATCTATCTATCTATCTATCTATCTATCTATCTATCTATCTATCTATCTATCTATCTATCTATCTATCTATCTATCTATCTATCTATCTATCTATCTATCTATCTATCTATCTATCTATCTATCTATCTATCTATCTATCTATCTATCTATCTATCTATCTATCTATCTATCTATCTATCTATCTATCTATCTATCTATCTATCTATCTATCTATCTATCTATCTATCTATATCTATCTATCTATCTATCTATCTATCTATCTATCTATCTATCTATCTATCTATCTATCTATCTATCTATCTATCTATCTATCTATCTATCTATCTATCTATCTATCTATCTATCTATCTATCTATCTATCTATCTATCTATCTATCTATCTATCTATCTATCTATCTATCTATCTATCTATCTATCTATCTATCTATCTATCTATCTATCTATCTATCTATCTATCTATCTATCTATCTATCTATCTATCTATCTATCTATCTATCTATCTATCTATCTATCTATCTATCTATCTATCTATCTATCTATCTATCTATCTATCTATCTATCTATCTATCTATCTATCTATCTATCTATCTATCTATCTATCTATCTATCTATCTATCTATCTATCTATCTATCTATCTATCTATCTATCTATCTATCTATCTATCTATCTATCTATCTATCTATCTATCTATCTATCTATCTATCTATCTATCTATCTATCTATCTATCTATCTATCTATCTATCTATCTATCTATCTATCTATCTATCTATCTATCTATCTATCTATCTATCTATCTATCTATCTATCTATCTATCTATCTATCTATCTATCTATCTATCTATCTATCTATCTATCTATCTATCTATCTATCTATCTATCTATCTATCTATCTATCTATCTATCTATCTATCTATCTATCTATCTATCTATCTATCTATCTATCTATCTATCTATCTATCTATCTATCTATCTATCTATCTATCTATCTATCTATCTATCTATCTATCTATCTATCTATCTATCTATCTATCTATCTATCTATCTATCTATCTATCTATCTATCTATCTATCTATCTATCTATCTATCTATCTATCTATCTATCTATCTATCTATCTATCTATCTATCTATCTATCTATCTATCTATCTATCTATCTATCTATCTATCTATCTATCTATCTATCTATCTATCTATCTATCTATCTATCTCTATCTATCTATCTATCTATCTATCTATCTATCTATCTATCTATCTATCTATCTATCTATCTATCTATCTATCTATCTATCTATCTATCTATCTATCTATCTATCTATCTATCTATCTATCTATCTATCTATCTATCTATCTATCTATCTATCTATCTATCTATCTATCTATCTATCTATCTATCTATCTATCTATCTATCTATCTATCTATCTATCTATCTATCTATCTATCTATCTATCTATCTATCTATCTATCTATCTATCTATCTATCTATCTATCTATCTATCTATCTATCTATCTATCTATCTATCTATCTATCTATCTATCTATCTATCTATCTATCTATCTATCTATCTATCTATCTATCTATCTATCTATCTATCTATCTATCTATCTATCTATCTATCTATCTATCTATCTATCTATCTATCTATCTATCTATCTATCTATCTATCTATCTATCTATCTATCTATCTATCTATCTATCTATCTATCTATCTATCTATCTATCTATCTATCTATCTATCTATCTATCTATCTATCTATCTATCTATCTATCTATCTATCTATCTATCTATCTATCTATCTATCTATCTATCTATCTATCTATCTATCTATCTATCTATCTATCTATCTATCTATCTATCTATCTATCTATCTATCTATCTATCTATCTATCTATCTATCTATCTATCTATCTATCTATCTATCTATCTATCTATCTATCTATCTATCTATCTATCTATCTATCTATCTATCTATCTATCTATCTATCTATCTATCTATCTATCTATCTATCTATCTATCTATCTATCTATCTATCTATCTATCTATCTATCTATCTATCTATCTATCTATCTATCTATCTATCTATCTATCTATCTATCTATCTATCTATCTATCTATCTATCTATCTATCTATCTATCTATCTATCTATCTATCTATCTATCTATCTATCTATCTATCTATCTATCTATCTATCTATCTATCTATCTATCTATCTATCTATCTATCTATCTATCTATCTATCTATCTATCTATCTATCTATCTATCTATCTATCTATCTATCTATCTATCTATCTATCTATCTATCTATCTATCTATCTATCTATCTATCTATCTATCTATCTATCTATCTATCTATCTATCTATCTATCTATCTATCTATCTATCTATCTATCTATCTATCTATCTATCTATCTATCTATCTATCTATCTATCTATCTATCTATCTATCTATCTATCTATCTATCTATCTATCTATCTATCTATCTATCTATCTCTATCTATCTATCTATCTATCTATCTATCTATCTATCTATCTATCTATCTATCTATCTATCTATCTATCTATCTATCTATCTATCTATCTATCTATCTATCTATCTATCTATCTATCTATCTATCTATCTATCTATCTATCTATCTATCTATCTATCTATCTATCTATCTATCTATCTATCTATCTATCTATCTATCTATCTATCTATCTATCTATCTATCTATCTATCTATCTATCTATCTATCTATCTATCTATCTATCTATCTATCTATCTATCTATCTATCTATCTATCTATCTATCTATCTATCTATCTATCTATCTATCTATCTATCTATCTATCTATCTATCTATCTATCTATCTATCTATCTATCTATCTATCTATCTATCTATCTATCTATCTATCTATCTATCTATCTATCTATCTATCTATCTATCTATCTATCTATCTATCTATCTATCTATCTATCTATCTATCTATCTATCTATCTATCTATCTATCTATCTATCTATCTATCTATCTATCTATCTATCTATCTATCTATCTATCTATCTATCTATCTATCTATCTATCTATCTATCTATCTATCTATCTATCTATCTATCTATCTATCTATCTATCTATCTATCTATCTATCTATCTATCTATCTATATCTATCTATCTATCTATCTATCTATCTATCTATCTATATCTATCTATCTATCTATCTATCTATCTATCTATCTATCTATCTATCTATCTATCTATCTATCTATCTATCTATCTATCTATCTATCTATCTATCTATCTATCTATCTATCTATCTATCTATCTATCTATCTATCTATCTATCTATCTATCTATCTATCTATCTATCTATCTATCTATCTATCTATCTATCTATCTATCTATCTATCTATCTATCTATCTATCTATCTATCTATCTATCTATCTATCTATCTATCTATCTATCTATCTATCTATCTATCTATCTATCTATCTATCTATCTATCTATCTATCTATCTATCTATCTATCTATCTATCTATCTATCTATCTATCTATCTATCTATCTATCTATCTATCTATCTATCTATCTATCTATCTATCTATCTATCTATCTATCTATCTATCTATCTATCTATCTATCTATCTATCTATCTATCTATCTATCTATCTATCTATCTATCTATCTATCTATCTATCTATCTATCTATCTATCTATCTATCTATCTATCTATCTATCTATCTATCTATCTATATCTATCTATCTATCTATCTATCTATCTATCTATCTATCTATCTATCTATCTATCTATCTATCTATCTATCTATCTATCTATCTATCTATCTATCTATCTATCTATCTATCTATCTATCTATCTATCTATCTATCTATCTATCTATCTATCTATCTATCTATCTATCTATCTATCTATCTATCTATCTATCTATCTATCTATCTATCTATCTATCTATCTATCTATCTATCTATCTATCTATCTATCTATCTATCTATCTATCTATCTATCTATCTATCTATCTATCTATCTATCTATCTATCTATCTATCTATCTATCTATCTATCTATCTATCTATCTATCTATCTATCTATCTATCTATCTATCTATCTATCTATCTATCTATCTATCTATCTATCTATCTATCTATCTATCTATCTATCTATCTATCTATCTATCTATCTATCTATCTATCTATCTATCTATCTATCTATCTATCTATCTATCTATCTATCTATCTATCTATCTATCTATCTATCTATCTATCTATCTATCTATCTATCTATCTATCTATCTATCTATCTATCTATCTATCTATCTATCTATCTATCTATCTATCTATCTATCTATCTATCTATCTATCTATCTATCTATCTATCTATCTATCTATCTATCTATCTATCTATCTATCTATCTATCTATCTATCTATCTATCTATCTATCTATCTATCTATCTATCTATCTATCTATCTATCTATCTATCTATCTATCTATCTATCTATCTATCTATCTATCTATCTATCTATCTATCTATCTATCTATCTATCTATCTATCTATCTATCTATCTATCTATCTATCTATCTATCTATCTATCTATCTATCTATCTATCTATCTATCTATCTATCTATCTATCTATCTATCTATCTATCTATCTATCTATCTATCTATCTATCTATCTATCTATCTATCTATCTATCTATCTATCTATCTATCTATCTATCTATCTATCTATCTATCTATCTATCTATCTATCTATCTATCTATCTATCTATCTATCTATCTATCTATATCTATCTATCTATCTATCTATCTATCTATCTATCTATCTATCTATCTATCTATCTATCTATCTATCTATCTATCTATCTATCTATCTATCTATCTATCTATCTATCTATCTATCTATCTATCTATCTATCTATCTATCTATCTATCTATCTATCTATCTATCTATCTATCTATCTATCTATCTATCTATCTATCTATCTATCTATCTATCTATCTATCTATCTATCTATCTATCTATCTATCTATCTATCTATCTATCTATCTATCTATCTATCTATCTATCTATCTATCTATCTATCTATCTATCTATCTATCTATCTATCTATCTATCTATCTATCTATCTATCTATCTATCTATCTATCTATCTATCTATCTATCTATCTATCTATCTATCTATCTATCTATCTATCTATCTATCTATCTATCTATCTATCTATCTATCTATCTATCTATCTATCTATCTATCTATCTATCTATCTATCTATCTATCTATCTATCTATCTATCTATCTATCTATCTATCTATCTATCTATCTATCTATCTATCTATCTATCTATCTATCTATCTATCTATCTATCTATCTATCTATCTATCTATCTATCTATCTATCTATCTATCTATCTATCTATCTATCTATCTATCTATCTATCTATCTATCTATCTATCTATCTATCTATCTATCTATCTATCTATCTATCTATCTATCTATCTATCTATCTATCTATCTATCTATCTATCTATCTATCTATCTATCTATCTATCTATCTATCTATCTATCTATCTATCTATCTATCTATCTATCTATCTATCTATCTATCTATCTATCTATCTATCTATCTATCTATCTATCTATCTATCTATCTATCTATCTATCTATCTATCTATCTATCTATCTATCTATCTATCTATCTATCTATCTATCTATCTATCTATCTATCTATCTATCTATCTATCTATCTATCTATCTATCTATCTATCTATCTATCTATCTATCTATCTATCTATCTATCTATCTATCTATCTATCTATCTATCTATCTATCTATCTATCTATCTATCTATCTATCTATCTATCTATCTATCTATCTATCTATCTATCTATCTATCTATCTATCTATCTATCTATCTATCTATCTATCTATCTATCTATCTATCTATCTATCTATCTATATCTATCTATCTATCTATCTATCTATCTATCTATCTATCTATCTATCTATCTATCTATCTATCTATCTATCTATCTATCTATCTATCTATCTATCTATCTATCTATCTATCTATCTATCTATCTATCTATCTATCTATCTATCTATCTATCTATCTATCTATCTATCTATCTATCTATCTATCTATCTATCTATCTATCTATCTATCTATCTATCTATCTATCTATCTATCTATCTATCTATCTATCTATCTATCTATCTATCTATCTATCTATCTATCTATCTATCTATCTATCTATCTATCTATCTATCTATCTATCTATCTATCTATCTATCTATCTATCTATCTATCTATCTATCTATCTATCTATCTATCTATCTATCTATCTATCTATCTATCTATCTATCTATCTATCTATCTATCTATCTATCTATCTATCTATCTATCTATCTATCTATCTATATCTATCTATCTATCTATCTATCTATCTATCTATCTATCTATCTATCTATCTATCTCTATCTATCTATCTATCTATCTATCTATCTATCTATCTATCTATCTATCTATCTATCTATCTATCTATCTATCTATCTATCTATCTATCTATCTATCTATCTATCTATCTATCTATCTATCTATCTATCTATCTATCTATCTATCTATCTATCTATCTATCTATCTATCTATCTATCTATCTATCTATCTATCTATCTATCTATCTATCTATCTATCTATCTATCTATCTATCTATCTATCTATCTATCTATCTATCTATCTATCTATCTATCTATCTATCTATCTATCTATCTATCTATCTATCTATCTATCTATCTATCTATCTATCTATCTATCTATCTATCTATCTATCTATCTATCTATCTATCTATATCTATCTATCTATCTATCTATCTATCTATCTATCTATCTATCTATCTATCTATCTATCTATCTATCTATCTATCTATCTATCTATCTATCTATCTATCTATCTATCTATCTATCTATCTATCTATCTATCTATCTATCTATCTATCTATCTATCTATCTATCTATCTATCTATCTATCTATCTATCTATCTATCTATCTATCTATCTATCTATCTATCTATCTATCTATCTATCTATCTATCTATCTATCTATCTATCTATCTATCTATCTATCTATCTATCTATCTATCTATCTATCTATCTATCTATCTATCTATCTATCTATCTATCTATCTATCTATCTATCTATCTATCTATCTATCTATCTATCTATCTATCTATCTATCTATCTATCTATCTATCTATCTATCTATCTATCTATCTATCTATCTATCTATCTATCTATCTATCTATCTATCTATCTATCTATCTATCTATCTATCTATCTATCTATCTATCTATCTATCTATCTATCTATCTATCTATCTATCTATCTATCTATCTATCTATCTATCTATCTATCTATCTATCTATCTATCTATCTATCTATCTATCTATCTATCTATCTATCTATCTATCTATCTATCTATCTATCTATCTATCTATCTATCTATCTATCTATCTATCTATCTATCTATCTATCTATCTATCTATCTATCTATCTATCTATCTATCTATCTATCTATCTATCTATCTATCTATCTATCTATCTATCTATCTATCTATCTCTATCTATCTATCTATCTATCTATCTATCTATCTATCTATCTATCTATCTATCTATCTATCTATCTATCTATCTATCTATCTATCTATCTATCTATCTATCTATCTATCTATCTATCTATCTATCTATCTATCTATCTATCTATCTATCTATCTCTATCTATCTATCTATCTATCTATCTATCTATCTATCTATCTATCTATCTATCTATCTATCTATCTATCTATCTATCTATCTATCTATCTATCTATCTATCTATCTATCTATCTATCTATCTATCTATCTATCTATCTATCTATCTATCTATCTATCTATCTATCTATCTATCTATCTATCTATCTATCTATCTATCTATCTATCTATCTATCTATCTATCTATCTATCTATCTATCTATCTATCTATCTATCTATCTATCTATCTATCTATCTATCTATCTATCTATCTATCTATCTATCTATCTATCTATCTATCTATCTATCTATCTCTATCTATCTATCTATCTATCTATCTATCTATCTATCTATCTATCTATCTATCTATCTATCTATCTATCTATCTATCTATCTATCTATCTATCTATCTATCTATCTATCTATCTCTATCTATCTATCTATCTATCTATCTATCTATCTATCTATCTATCTATCTATCTATCTATCTATCTATCTATCTATCTATCTATCTATCTATCTATCTATCTATCTATCTATCTATCTATCTATCTATCTATCTATCTATCTATCTATCTATCTATCTATCTATCTATCTATCTATCTATCTATCTATCTATCTATCTATCTATCTATCTATCTATCTATCTATCTATCTATCTATCTATCTATCTATCTATCTATCTATCTATCTATCTATCTATCTATCTATCTATCTATATCTATCTATCTATCTATCTATCTATCTATCTATCTATCTATCTATCTATCTATCTATCTATCTATCTATCTATCTATCTATCTATCTATCTATCTATCTATCTATCTATCTATCTATCTATCTATCTATCTATCTATCTATCTATCTATCTATCTATCTATCTATCTATCTATCTATCTATCTATCTATCTATCTATCTATCTATCTATCTATCTATCTATCTATCTATCTATCTATCTATCTATCTATCTATCTATCTATCTATCTATCTATCTATCTATCTATCTATCTATCTATCTATCTATCTATCTATCTATCTATCTATATCTATCTATCTATCTATCTATCTATCTATCTATCTATCTATCTATCTATCTATCTATCTATCTATCTATCTATCTATCTATCTATCTATCTATCTATCTATCTATCTATCTATCTATCTATCTATCTATCTATCTATCTATCTATCTATCTATCTATCTATCTATCTATCTATCTATCTATCTATCTATCTATCTATCTATCTATCTATCTATCTATCTATCTATCTATCTATCTATCTATCTATCTATCTATCTATCTATCTATCTATCTATCTATCTATCTATCTATCTATCTATCTATCTATCTATCTATCTATCTATCTATCTATCTATCTATCTATCTATCTATCTATCTATCTATCTATCTATCTATCTATCTATCTATCTATCTATCTATCTATCTATCTATCTATCTATCTATCTATCTATCTATCTATCTATCTATCTATCTATCTATCTATCTATCTATCTATCTATCTATCTATCTATCTATCTATCTATCTATCTATCTATCTATCTATCTATCTATCTATCTATCTATCTATCTATCTATCTATCTATCTATCTATCTATCTATCTATCTATCTATCTATCTATCTATCTATCTATCTATCTATCTATCTATCTATCTATCTATCTATCTATCTATCTATCTATCTATCTATCTATCTATCTATCTATCTATCTATCTATCTATCTATCTATCTATCTATCTATCTATCTATCTATCTATCTATCTATCTATCTATCTATCTATCTATCTATCTATCTATCTATCTATCTATCTATCTATCTATCTATCTATCTATCTATCTATCTATCTATCTATCTATCTATCTATCTATCTATCTATCTATCTATCTATCTATCTATCTATCTATCTATCTATCTATCTATCTATCTATCTATCTATCTATCTATCTATCTATCTATCTATCTATCTATCTATCTATCTATCTATCTATCTATCTATCTATCTATCTATCTATCTATCTATCTATCTATCTATCTATCTATCTATCTATCTATCTATCTATCTATCTATCTATCTATCTATCTATCTATCTATCTATCTATCTATCTATCTATCTATCTATCTATCTATCTATCTATCTATCTATCTATCTATCTATCTATCTATCTATCTATCTATCTATCTATCTATCTAT